>JAQZBX010081590.1:0-13650 GCA_029593785.1 Cabassous unicinctus | reverse complement strand
CCACAGAAAACCCTGATTTCTGCCTGAGAGGAACACAGAGGATCTGGTGGGTGCCTGGAACTCAGGTCTTTGAACATTCTCCTTCCAGTTTCCACCAGCTCATGGTCTGGGGAGGGTAATCTAATCCACATATTTTGGACTCATGTGCATTAAAGCCATCACAAAGCTTTTTAAGAGCCATTGGGGACTCTCACCCATCTTTTGAAGGCCTTTTACTCCTCTCTGGGAAACAGGAATCATACTGCTCCAGGAGCAACCAACCTGAAACCCTGAAAGAGTAAACCCTTATGCCTGGTGATTAAAGGCCTCTGTGATTTGCCTCCAGCTATCTTGAAAGCAGTTGCCTCCTAGCGTCCTATCAGTGGAGCTATTCCTGGTGTCTCCACCCCACCAACAGTGATTTCTCCTAAACCTCTGCTAATGCTGCTCCCTGGAGTGCATTTCCTCCCCACTGTCCCTGACACTGTCCCATTCTTTGAGACCCAGCGCAACCCGACCTCAGCCTTCTCTTGGTCATCCTGAGTAAAATAATTTCCAGCTCAGGATTTGGTCCCCAGTGATGTCAGAAAATGTTTATTGAACTGCAAATATTCCCGCTGTCCTGATTTTGTGATAATCAGGGCTAAACATTCGCTATATTAGGAACCATGCATGTGTCCCCAGACCTAGTTTTTCTTCCTAGGTCTGGTTTTTAGAATGCTGGTGATAAACCAAGCCTGATTTATTCTATGACCATCCTGTATGGGAAAAGACTGTAACTCTAGGCATCTTTGGTCAGCCTTAAGAGATATAGCAGGGCGACTAATGTGGCTCAAATGGTTGGGCGTCTGTCTCCCATATGGAGGGACCTGGGTTCAATCCCCGGGACTTCCCAGTAAAAATAAAAAATATGTATGTATAGAAGGCACGTGGGCCACCAGGCCCCATGTGTGGGCGCGCTGTCGGGCCCTGCAAGCAGGTGAGACCCCAGGCCCCGCGAGCGGGTGAGCCCCGCAGGCCCCATGAGTGGTTACGCCGTCAGGCCCCACGAGCCACGCAGCGAGATGATGACATAGCAGGAAAGTGACACAAGGGAGAGCAAAGATGAGACGTGCCGAAAAACCAGGAACTAAGGTGGCGCAGGTGGTAGGATGCCTCTCTCCCACATCAGAGTTTCTGAGAATCAAATCCCATTGAAGACAGGAGGAGAAGGATGAGAAGAAAGAACGGGTAACGGTCACACAGAGTTGCCCAGCGAATGGACACAAAAACAGCAAAAAAATGGGGGGAGGGGGAGTGAAAATGGGAAAAAGTAAGTAAATAAATAAATAAATCCTTTTTAAAAAAGTATAGGGGAGTAAGATACGGACTGTAGTTAATAGTAATACTTTGACGATGCTCTTTCATGATTTGTTAGCAAATGTTTCACAACAATGCAGGGTGTTTTGGGGGGGTTGGGTGATGTGTGGGAGCCCTGTATGATGTTATGCATGTTTGTTTTGTAAGCTCATGATGTTTACTGAGCACTTATAGTTTATGTATGTTCATGTATGAATGATATACTTCAATAAATTGTTTTTAAAATGAAAAAAAAAAAGATTATTGAAGAATGGATGGATGGATGGATGTTAGGTGCTGGGATAATTTATCTCTATGTTTTCTTCTTCCCTATCCCTCTTCTAAAATGTGCCAGTCCTTTGTGATTCATCTCTGTGATCAGAGATGACCTCTTCTCCCAATATTTGCCCCTTTTGGCCTCCCCCCTCCAGCTCTGCTGGCCTCCTCCCTGTTCCTCTAAGGTACAGGACATGATCCCACCACCGAGCCTTTGCTCTCCTTGTTCCCATTGCCTGGACTACTCTCCCCCAGATATCTACATGACCTACCTCCTCCTGTCTTTCAGGTCTTTTCTCAAAACCAGCCCCTCCTCTCCATCTAAAAGCTACTACCGTAGATCAGATCACCATCTCCTCTTTCCTGGATACTGCAACAGCCTTCCACTGTCCCCTCAGCCTCCTCCCTGACCCCTCAGCCTCCTCCCTGACCTCTCAACCTCTTCCCTGACCCCTCAGCCTCCTCCCTGACCTCTCAGCCTCCTCCCTGACCCCTCAGCCTCCTCCCTGACCTCTCAGCCTCTTCCCTGACCCCTCAGCCTCCTCCCTGGCCCCTGAGTCTTCTCCCTGACCCCTCAGCCTCCTCCCTGTCCCCTCAGCCTCCTTCCTGACCCCTCAGCCTCCTCTCTGTCCCCTCAGCCTCCTCCCTGACCTCTCAGCTTCCTCTTTGGCCAGAGGGATCTTTCTAATAGTTAAATATGACCACATAATTCCCCTTCTAGAAAGTCTTTACTGTGCCCCCTCTTTTCTTTCTCTTGATTATGTCTTTCCCTGACCTTATAGAATGAAGATTTAAAATATTATGTGTAAAGTACATGACGTGAGGTACACACTCCATAAGTGAGCATTATTGTCATTCCTGAGAAGTAGTGGGTCCAGTTGGAAGGTGCAAAGAGGAGAGAGGAGATTGCTTCATTGTGGTGGGTGCAGGGGACAGCACAGATGAGCAGGTTGGGATGGCAGCAAGCATGCTGTGACTTGAAGGAGTGTGGGCAAACTGGGCATGCTGGCACACTGATTTTAGTAGGAGAACTCTAGGAGATGGTAGGAGAATTGGTTGGGATCAGATCTCAGAAGGCGTTAACCGCAGACCTGAGGCGCACTGCTCCATTCTGCAGCTGGCGGTGGGGGGAGGAGGGGCAGGGGGGGCGGGGGACGACACAGACAGAGGACGACTTTGTGAGCTCTTTCAACAAAATTGCTAAGCACTGATTAGGAGCCACATGCTAGGCTGGGCCCTTTCATATAGGGGTCTCAATAGACTCCTTATAACCTTCCCTTAGCATCTGTATAACTCACCCCATTTTACATATGGGGAAATTAAGGCACAGCAGGTTGAATAACTTTCCCAAGGCAACCTGATACAGCAGGGAGTTGAACCCAGGCCTAGGTAACCCTAAACCTTTGTTTAGGGTTTCTTTTTATCATCCAGAGGCCTAGTGCTCATCAAACGTTTGTTGATTGAATGCCACAAAGCAACCACAACAACCTGGAGGCTTGTGATATTTAAGCCCCAACAGCAGCTCCTTCGTGGTTTCCAGAAACAGGACTCCAAACCTCCAAGCTGCAAATCAGGCCTTCACAGAACCTTTTGTGGACGGCTTGGAAGTCCAGAAGAGAATTCACAGTACTTTGGAAAACACATTTTCTTTGAAGGAAGAATTTCTTGTTTTCATTTCAAACCTCCCGGCTGGTGACGAGTGGTGAGGAGAGGTGCCCTGCTTTCCATCCTAACTCTTAGGTGGGGGCAGGGAGGGCTCCAGCCTGCAGTGTTATTTCAGAAGCCTTCTGGGCCTGCAGCTCCTCTTCCAGGCCACAGGCTGCAGAGCCAAGGACGATTTCCCATTATGTTGTGCTGCCCTTTCTGGTCTGAGCACCTTTCAAAGTGGGAAGACCCAGCTTGCTCCGACACTCTCCTTCCTGCCCCCGTACACAAAGGCTCACCCCTTGATGTGGGGCTTAAACAAATAGGCTTGTGGGCACCTCATGGCCACACTCCTGACAGCCAAGCTTGCCAAGAGCAGGAAGCTCAGGCCACTCCTCCCGACCCCTCGAGTTATGAAGATGAAACTGGCGTGCTGCAAATGCTCCCTGCCTGCTTTCTGCCATCTGAGGCACATTCCAAGGAGGAGCTAGCCAGCGAAGTCTTGTCATCTGGCAGGGGTGCCGACAGAGATGGATGACGCAGTCCCTGCCAGAGAAGTCCCATGTTCAGACACTCCCACTGCCACTTTATTAACAGCAAATACTCCCATCTGAACCAAGCTGGGAAAGAAAATATTTATGCTTGCCTGCCAGAAGGACCTTCATTTTTCTTCTGGGGAAGCCAGTCAGGGTGCTAGGATGGGGCTGAAGGAGTGTGACATGTCTGTGCGGCTGTTCCAGACCCTACTGCAACACAGGGCTGAAGTGGACTCCAAAAGATCCTCAGGACAGCTTTGAACCCCGACCAGAAGCTTCAGGCGAGATGCATGTGGGTTGCTTAGGGGCAGCAGGGTCTGAGAAACCAGAACACAGTCTGGCACCTGCTAAACTATAAATGAGAGTATCTGGGATGGGGGGGTTGGGGTGGGTGCTAAAGCTAGAGAAAGGGTAGAGATTATCCCATTATTAATTAAAAACATATAGCTGCATTAATTGGAGACATAGCTATGTACTGAGAATAAAATAGTTTTATATTGTCAGAAAATGTTAACTCTGGAGCTGAGCCTGCCGTTTAGACTGGGCATATATTAAAATCAGTTTGTATTATTACTCTTCTCATGGTCATTATTTGAATCAAAAGTTACAAGCCGATTCTTTGACGGTTTCAGGGATGCCAGTGTATCTGCAGCTTGGGAGGACCTTGCTATGGTCTGGGGACAGCTGTAACCAATTACAGTAATTGAGTTATAAGGCGCTGGGCCCGACGAGTCAGGTGGCCCTGGAGAAGGGAGGCTTTGGCCTTGTGGGGTGGCAGGATTGTTCTCTTTGGACCCTGGTGGGATTCCTCCATCCACCCTGCAAGTCTGAGTGCTAGATCATGTATCCCTACAGAGCATGCTCATGGGTGTCAGGAGACCTGGGATCAAATCCCAACTCTACAATTTAGCTATCATGCAATCCTGAACACCTTATTTTCAAATCTCCTCTCTGATAAAATAGGGCTGATAAATTTCTGTCTCTTGGGCAGTCTTGAGAATATAGTGAGGTAAAGCATAGGAAACCTTTAGCACAGTAAGAGATCAATGAGGGGGAGCTAGCAGTTATGGTAGTAGTGGGACACCCAACATTACTGTGTCTCTCTAGGCATGTCTTAATCATTTTACTGGTATGTGAATGTGTATTTCCAAATCTGTGTGAGTGTAATTCCTAGTTCATATCCATAGATCTACTTGTGAATCTGTATGTCTTATAGGTGTTAATGTGTACTTATGTATGAAAAGTTAAGAATAGAACACTGATTTTTATGGGAGTTTATATAGGTTTGTGCACACCTTTGTATCTATACCTCTACATACATCAGAGCCCAGCACGAGTTAAAGTCAAGGATTCAAACTGTATGTTTGAGTGGCCCCATGTGTACATATGTGTGTATACAAGCATGGGACTGGCATAGGCTCAGACCATAGTAGGCAGCTGCCCCTCAGCCCAGCCTGGCGGGACTCTTGCTCCCACCAGCCCAGAGCAGCTGCTCAAGGGACCTGGCCAGAGAGGCCCAGAGGCTCTCTAAGACTTGGGATCTGTCAAGCCCAACATCTCTGCTGGAGGTACCTGAGGATTTGTTCCATGCAGGGAGGAGCCCCAGCCTCTGGGAGCACAGCTTACCCGGGGTGAGGACATGGAGTCTGTCCTTGATGTTGTCAGGAACTTTATTAGCTATCTTCCTCCAGCATGGGACTCATCTTCATCTATTCAAATGGATCATTTCTCTCATTTAGGGCCTTCCAAGCTCCAGCTCAAATGGCCTTTACTTAGCAATTGGCCTGTTTGAAAAAGCCAGAGCATTGGAGCCAAGGCATGCAAATGCTGAACCATCTTTCCGAGGGGGTGGTGGTGCAGGGAGTCAGGCCCCTGGGAAAGGATGGGAGGGAGGTGGGGTCTGTTCAGCTGGTCAAGGACCCCACGGAAACAGCAAACACATTATCCTCTCCAACACAGGCAATTTTTTCCCCCAGTGTGGCTAATTAGCAGGCAGCTTCCCGGCTCTCTACTTGACTTTCAGAATTAAAATGTTCAGCACAGAGATCTGTGTTTATGCTTAAAAATCTCTCAATCCCCCTCCCCAACCAGGAGAGGAGCCTTGACTGTTAGCTCTGGTGTCCAGAGGCTGCTCAGCTGGCATTGCAGGGGCCTGGATGGGGCACCTTCTCCATAGAAACTCCTTCCCTGCTGGAAGCCTCAGAAAATGTCAGGCCCCATCAATGCAGGCCTGCAGGACACGTCCCCACACAAGCTCAGATTCCTCCCTGCTTACATAAGCACGTGTGACACGCAGGCACAGTCATCCAAATTCACCAATAGGCATAGGCACTCACCTACGGAGACACACGCAAATGCAGAGATACAGGTATTTGCACAGCACATCTGTGCACAAATACCCAGAGAGGCCCTGTGCCGTACACCCACACTCACACAGAAACATTCATGCCCACACACATCTCGACTTAGATGCACACACAACAGGTGCACCTTCACAGGTTCCCTGCAACAGGGAGGTAAGAGCAACTGCTTTAACCAATTTTCAGAAACAAACATTCTCAGAACCCTACATCAGTGATTCTCAATCAGAATCTCATAACAGAATCAGATATGAGATCATATGAGAATGGTATGATATCAGATTAGCTATCAGAGATCTGACATCAGATTCAGAAATCATATGAGAATCAGAATTCTTATGTCAGAATCACCAGGGAGCTTTGTATACAGGACTCCTCCAGTATCTGAAAAGCTGTGGGGGTGGGGGGCGGGGGTAGCCATGTGAATTTTAAAAGGCTCCCTTGCATAACGAACACAGAATACTCTCATCATTAAAAATGAAATTAAAATTAAATGGCTCACTGCCAACTATCAGGAGGAAGAACAATTTGCTTTGGTGGGAACAATTATGATTTTTTAAGTGATGGCTTTTATGTTTTGTTGTTTCAAGAACACAGGATGACTCAGAACCAGATTTTTCCTGGTTGCCTTCCTATCTATTAAATAGATAAGAACAGTGACAACAAACACAACTTGCTCAGGAGATTTTGATTCAACCACAGATGTTTCAGAACCACTATCTAAACTGGGAGGGCCTCAGAGGCCAGCCAGTCCCACTCCTGCCTGCTACAGATAGGGAAATAGCCCCAGGTAGGTAGAGCAAGTGACTGCTCAAAGCCATAAAGCCCCAGTGATTTCTATGAGTCAATCTATGAAGAACACACAGTGACTGCTCGATAAGTGTTAGCTGCTATGTTTATGTTATTGGCATTGTTTTTATAATTATCATCATAGTTGTTGTTAGCAGAGCCAGGCTACAAATCCAAATCCACATCTTCCTCTTCATCTGATTTATGGACTCAGGCTCAGGATTTCCTTCCAAGCTGAGAAGACACAGAGGGCAGTAGAAATGGGAGCTCCACCCAGTCTCAGCTTCTCTAATTAATCTCTGATTGATGCACTTCAATTCATTCATTTCCCAGGGCAAGGAGCAAAGGAGGGTGGCTGAGAGCGGTGAGGATGTAGGCATGATGAACTGGGGTGGGGGGTGGTCCCTCTTCTGGTGAGGGGCTTCAAAGAACCACAGCCTCCTTCTGCTACCCCAGGGGGAGAGGGCGGTCTTTAAAGACGCAGCTTTTGATTAGTATCAGCAGGACACAGGAGAGCAGTTGCTGGTAGTGGTAGAGGAGAGCCCTTTCTGCACGCAGCTCCCTGGGGAGTCTCTTCCCGCCTACCAAAGCTTTTGTTCTAACCCCTTCTCCCTGAACCAGGGTTACTGGGTGGTCTAGGGGCAAGAGGGGTAGAGGGCAGAATGGGGGTGAGGCCGGGGATGCCTTGGAGTGCTGGAAGGGGTCGCAGACTTGGAAGGGGGTGGGGAGAAGGTGGAATCAGTGTGTGTGTGTTGGGGGAGGAGGGCTGGTGCAAGGGGGGAGTTGGGTTCAGTGATAGGAAAGTTTGGGGGCACTGGGGGACCAGCAGATGTCAGCACTGCCAGGAGGGTCCAGGGAACCAGGTGGCGTCCACGATGGTGAGGGCATAGACGAAGCCGCCCTCCCTAAGACGCTGCAGTCCCAGGTGGCTAGCGGGAGGGATCCACTGCCAGGCACTGAGCCCCCTACACTTTGTGTCTGGGGCTCCAGAACATGTGGCCGACGCCCCCTCCCCCCGCCCCGCCGAAGGGCTGCCATTTGGAACGCATTTGCAGACACATGGATCGTTTTTAAGTTAATGCTTTTTAATTCACTCTGTTTCCCAGTTGTCGTTTTTTATTGAAAAGGCGGATTCTGCCGGTGTGTGTTCCTTGGCGGGTGTGGGGCGGGGGTGGGGGGAGCTTCACGGATAGAGACCCGCGGAGATGCAGAGAGACAATGAGAGACAAAGGCACAGTGAGGCAGCGGGAAACGGGTCAACAGGTTCAGAGAGCAAGAAAGAAACGGACAGGGAGAGGGATGCAAAGGGCCGGGACAGAGACACACAGAGGACCCAGGAGGGGAGGGAAGGGACACGCGGCCCCAGCGGCAGGGCTGGGGCGAGAGGCCGCTGTGGGGTGAGGAGGGGTGTGCTGAGAAACTCGGCTTCGGGGGACCCTGGCGGATCCCTTCACCTTCGACTAAGGTCCCTGGGGAAGAGCTTGCTTCCTACAGCTCTCTGGTTCCCTTAGGCGTGGACGAGGCAGAATTGGCCGCAGGGACAGGGCTGGAGGGACACCGCGCGCAGCGGACTGAGTGACGCACGGCCAGGGCTAGTGAGGATGAAAGGATCCGAGATCCGAGAGGAAGAGGACCAGAGAGTCGGAGGTGTTCCCTCTTCGGCCCGGGAGCGGACCCACTATTTTCCAGCCACGCCCAAATTCTGCGCGGCGGGAGCTCAGGAGAGGCACCCCTGGCCCTGAGGGGTGCGCGGCCTGAGGCGAGGGTCCTGACCGTGCTAACCCTGGCTGTGCCACATGTAGATGTAGAGGAGTCAGCGCTGGTGGTGATTCGAGCAGGCGGTAGCGGAAGGTCGAAGTGGCTCAGGCGCCAGGGAAACAGGACTCTGCCCACGAAACCTCGGCTGCGCAGCTACGCGCAGAAATCGCGGTGACTCGGGGCCGGGCCGCGGCCGCGGGTGCTCACGTTTGGGCAGGACTCGCGGGTGGGAGAGCGCTGGGCCCCAGCGCTTCCCTTCTTCGCAGCTGAGAACCATTTCTCCCCATCCCCCGCCCCCGCGACCCTTCCTCTTCCCCTCTGCGCCGGGTTTCCGCGAACCCTCCCCAGCAGCATCTTCAAACCCGAGTATATAGACACAGCCACCGACACACAAAGACGTTCACATGCCAGCACGTGGTAGTCATACAGACACTTGGGCACACGTAGATAAACGACGCAAGTTCCTGGGGACTCGGGTAGAACCCCAAAATCCTGGTCAGGGAGAAGAGGGGTCGCGCGGAGGGGCAGATGCTCCCCCGCCGCTTTCACCCCGGGCGCGCGGTTCCCAGGCCGGTTGTCGGCGAATTGAAAGCTCAGGATAATTAGAGCTAATTACTTGTGTGCAAACAGGCACAGCAAGGGCGCTGGCTGGCCGTGCCGCGGGCCTCCTCTCTCCCGGCCTGACCTCGGCGATCGCGCCGCTGTAGAAGGACTTTGCAGGCGCGCTCTCGCTGAGGACAGTGGAGTGGGCGCTGAGGCCGAGGGTCCCCAGGACCCGGGAGTCCGGGTGCGCCCTCGGCCTCCAGAAAGCGGCTCCCGACCGCACACGCTGGCGCGCTCTGAGAATCCCAAGGATGGCGCGAGCAGAACTGGTGTCCGAAACCCCCCTGTCCTTCGCGCTGAGCTGGTCCGGGCTGGGGGCGGGGGGCTGGGGGCGGGGGGCGGGGGGTGGTCGGCGAGAGCCTTCGGGCCCTTGGGCTTCTCGGGTTGTCTCCTCTGAGCATTCCAGTCTCTGCAGAAAATCGGACGCGGCTCTCTCTGCGCCCAGCTGCCCGAGGTCGGCGCTGCCAGGGAATGCGGACCTGGAACCGAGGCCGCGGAGCTAGGAAGGGACAGAATCTGGTGCTGGCGTCGGGACACCTGGCTTCCAGGCCGTCCCTGCCGGGGTGAGCCACACGACCCAAGAAAGAGCCATCTCTCGGAACCTTCGTCTGTGCGTCTATAAAAAAGGGAGTGTGGGACCCGGCGGGCCTCCTCTGAGGGGCTTCAGATGCTGAGTCTAAGGCGAGGGGAGAAGGGCACCAATTCCTCACGTGAATCCTGCTTTGCAGTTTCTCAGCGCTTTACAGTTTGTACTGCGAGCCGAATCCGCGATCTCATTTTGTGGTCCTAGAAGCCCTTGGAGGGCTAGAATGGAGTGAGGGCGGGGGAGGGAATTATATTTCCGTAGTGTAGATGAAGCACAGAGAGGTCAAGCGTCTCACTAGGGGTCACACAGCGGGAGGAGGCAGCCGGGTTTCCGGACTTCAGATTTTGAGTTCAGACCCTGCGCAATTCTCCGCTTCCTCTCCCGGACGCCCCTGGAACCCCAGGTTCCTCGTCGCTCTGCGGAGCCAGGAAGCGGCGGGCCAGAGCTCAGAGCGCGAAAAGCTGTAGCTGTAGGCTTGTCGGGTCACTAGAGCTCGCTGTGGGCCCATGGCGCCCCCTTGCGCCCGTGGCTGGAGGCGCATCCGACTCCGGGCCTGGCGCTGCACCCTGGTCTCTGCTCACCTTCGAATCCCCCCACGTTGCCGCTCTTTCGCCTTGATACCTGGGCAAGGCAATAACTCCTCAGTCTCAGTTTGCGATTCTGCGGGCAAGGGTTGTTTATCTCGGAAAGGGTGACATGAGGTGACACGGGGAAGTGCTTCGTAAAGCCCCGTGCACACTCAGTCCCAGCTGCTGCAGCCTTCCATGGGCTTCCACATCTGTTCTTAATCTTTACAGGAGTCCAGTGACTCCTGCAGGACAGGCATTCTTATTCCCACTAGAATGAGAGCCACCGAGGCCGACCCGAGGCCACTAACTAGTGAGCTGGGAAGACCTGATCTGTGCCCCCCCATGGCATCGCACCTCACTCCTGTGCTGGGGCTCAGGAAAAGGGCTTTGGAGTCAGACAGACTGGGTTTGAATTTCAGTCTTGTGCGGGCTGTGAGATCCCAGGCAGCCCGCAGAACCTCCCTGGGCCTTGGTTCTGAATTGTGATGAAGGTGCTTCAGGACTGTTGGTAGCCGTGTGGATTAATGAGCCCAGGTGGGTACAGTTGTTGGGTACAGTGCCCGCACCTACACAATAGCTGCCTAATCAGGGCAGGTGCTGCGACTGCCCCTGCTGGGGGTGGGGAGTGGGGGCCTGCCATGGGCAGAGACCTGCGGGGGTGCTGGGACACAAGATGTAGGGCTGGTGGCCTACCTGCCCCTGCAGCCCTGCGATGCACAGGCCTTCTCCAGGGCCTTGGGCAGGTTCTAGGAGGCTTCCCTCTCCTTACAGGTGGGGTCACAGAGACCCCGAGATGGAAGCCACTCTCCCGGAGCCCCACAAGGGAACCCTGGGGCTTTGCCCCCAGGATGCCCTTGGGGTGAGGGCAGGGTCTTGGCAAGGAAATGAGAAAAGGAGGAGGTGGCAGGTAGGGTCGTTGTTCTATAGAAGGCCCAAGGGACTTGCAAGGGGGACAGATGTCGAGTCCTGACACAGTAAAAGGGCTGAGGGCAGGAGGCACTTTCAGGGCAAAGTGAGAACAGAAAGGGCCTTGGAATTGTGGATCCCTTCTCCTCTGCAAGACTGGGGGCCTGGGGCAGGAGCCTCCTCAGGGTGACCTGACCCAGAACCAGTGTGGGGAAGGTGAGGCTTCCTGAGCCCTAGCAGGGAAGACAGGTGCCTGGGTGCAGGTGCAGGGAAGTGGTGGAGTTTGAGCCCAGTGGTTCTCAAACTTCTGGAGCATCAAAATCACCTAGAGGGCTTATTAAAGCCCAGGCTGCTGCTCCTTTCCCCCTAAGTTTCTGATGCAGTAGGTATGGTGTGAGGTAGGAATGGGCATTCCTAATAAGTTCCAAGGTGACGCTGACACGGCAGGGCCAGGGCCCACAGTTGGACAATGACTACTCTAACCCTTCAGAGCACTTCCCCAAGGCCCCTCCGCTCACCAGCACCACTTCTGCAGCACATCTGTCTGGATAACTCATTCTGATCAATTTCAGGGACCGTTTCTGGCCTTGCCCTCAGCATCAGCAGGTACAACATGGCTGGGCCTCCAAGCCTCTTGCCCCTGGATGGTCCATCCTGATGGCTCAGAGAAGGGTGACTTCTCCATCTACCAGATGGGCCAGGCTTCCTGGAGGAGGTGAACCGAACTTGAAGGTCTGATGAGGGGGAGTTACGGCAACAGCCTGGTTGAGGCTGAAGGGTAGAAATTAAGCTAGAGTAAGCCTGCCTGGCAGTTGTGTGTTCATGGCAGAGACTTGGGGTCCAGCTCTAATTCTCTCCCCAAAACATGTGCAGCCTGAGGCTGGGAGCAGGGGGATGAGAAAGCACAGTGAACCCTCAAATGGATGAACCATGGAAACCCAGCCAGGAAAGGGTCTGGGCTGGCTGGGGAAGGTCCAGGCGGCTGCAGGGTCTTCTGACGGTGGTGTGAACAGGGCCAGGGCAGGAGCGGCCACAGCAGCTTTTCCTCCTGCCTTGGTTTCTCCATCACAGGAATGCAGGTCGTGTGCTTGCCTTTTCCCCGACCTTCCCAAGCTGCCAGCAGGATAATATATGGAAATTGCTTTGACCTCCTGAGAAAAGAGGGTCTCCAGGAATAGAAAGTTCAGATGCTAATCCCGTCCCCCCAGACTTCCCACTAATTCCTGTTTCCGATGTCAGCCTGGCAGGTTGAGTTTAGCAAAAGAAAGAACAACTTAGAGGGATGATGGTTTCTCTAATGGCCCAGGTTCTCCAAACACACCCACACACAGTACACACGGACACACAGCCTGGTCACTGGCCCGCCCTCACGCCAGCCTTCCACTACCCTCACTCACACACCTGCCTTTCATGGAGCAGTCATAATTGTGGAGAATAATTAGAACTAACATTTGCACAGTGCCCTGCCGTCGACAGAGAGCTTCTGCCCTGCATTCTCGTTTAATCCTCACAACAACCCAGGAGGCAGGGATTATTGCTATTATTAACTGAGGCTCAGTGAGGTTAAGTGACTTGCCCAAGGTCACTCACTCAGCTAGTAAGTGATGGGCATGGCTCCAACCTGGGACTCCTGTCTCCAAATGCTCTTTTCTTGCTGCTGGTCCATGCACCTTCCACCATGCATTCATGTTCGCTCATTTATTTGTTCATTCGTTCGTTCATTCATTCATTCATTCAACAAATATCTATTTTGCATTAGCCATGGGCCAGACTGTGTACTAGGTGCTAACCAGCCACTTTACTGTATCTTCTCACTTAATCTTCATGATAGACCAGTGAGCAATGTAAAACCCCTGTTTTACAGCAGAAGAAATGTGGACAGGGAGGTTGGGTAAGTGACAGAATTGAGATTTGAACCCACACTGTGAACTGAGAGCCCCCTGCTTTCCTGCCCCTTGTACACACACATACCCCTGCCTGTGCACTGTCCTGATACACTCTTCCAGGTCCTGCTCCCCTAGGCAGAAGCTGGAACAGCAAATAGCCTGCCCAGGCCCTGTGTATCAGAGTCCCCAGCCTGTCTCTGTCACCCAGACAGTTCAACTGAACGGGCCCAGAAAAATCAAGGCTAGGATTTTCTCCAAAATGCCATTGGCGTCTCTGGGGATGGAGTCACATTTTCCTACTGATTACACAATACGGTAGCATTTACAATAGTCACTCCATCCATCAATATCAGTCGGAGGCAGTGAGAAATGTGCTCCCCCACCCCCACCCCATGCTGACCCAGGCTGAGAGCAGAGGCA
>JAQZBX010081589.1:0-13652 GCA_029593785.1 Cabassous unicinctus | reverse complement strand
AAAAAAGAAACTAAACTAAAAATAAAATATAATTAGCGGATTGGGACATTCGAAAAAATGGGAAAAACAAAAAACAAAAAAAAAATCCTTTATTTTTTAAAAAGAAATTATTCTTTTTTCCTTTTATCACTGTATTATCAGATGTCCAGTGTACCATGACACCTTCCCCCTCTCATTCCCCAGTGTCTCCCAAATTTTGGTTTAATTTTCAAAGAAGTTTTAGGTCACAGCAAAGTCACACACGGAATACTAGAGACTCCCACCTACCCAACCTCCCTCCCCCTTCCCCACCGATATTAAAACCTTTTTTTTTGTTTGTTTGGATGTTAGCATTGTTATAGCTGTTATACAGATAGTAAGATATAGCAACTAAAAATTGTCAATGGTTTATAGTATGGTTTACAATTTAGACTGTACAGTTTAATAATTTTTGATGATATTTACTATGTCCTGTGTCCATTACTGTAAGGAAGCCAGGCATTGAAGGATGAACAGTTTATGACCTCATTGATTTGAATTGAGCAAAGTTAACAGTTTCTGAGAACCACTGACTGAAAGATAGGCTAACAAGGGAGAGAGAGAGAGAAAGGTAGGTTGCGAGCCATCACCCATATGGGCATAATCTATGGTAAATTGAAAGAGTATAGTTACATATTGAAGGATAGGACAGGTGGGTAGAAATTTGGTGGTGCAGGATTAACAGGTGGGTAGCTTAGGAAGGGCAGGTTAGAATACCCAGGGCATGTAACTATGAATCTTGTCATCCCATGAGCCAAGACAGGGAAGAGTCATATGCCCCAGGGGGTGGGAGGAAGGAACAGAAAAGATCAAATGGGGTATTTAGTGGTCATGGGAAATATTCTTCATTACCTCAGCCTATACATTTTGTTTGGGGAGTTTAACCCATTCAAATTCAATGATATTACTGTAAATGCAGTATTTACTTCCACCATTTTATTCTTTGGCTTTCATGTAGTCATATCTTATATTTGTCTATCATTTTACCCTTTTAATTATACTTTCTGATAGTCTTCCCTTGGGCAATCTCCTCTAGGCCTATCTTTCCTGTCTTTTCATTTGGGGCTGTTTGGCTTCCTTTAGTGCTTCCTGCAGAGCTGGGTTCTTTTTTTTTTTTTTTTAACTCTTTTCTTTTCTATTTATCTGTCAATATTTTAAACTCACCTTCATATTTGACGGACAGTTTTGCTGGAGAAAGAATTCTCAGCTGTCAAATTTTCTCTTTCAGTATCCTAAATAAACCATACTACTGTCTTCTCACCTCAATGCTTTCTGATGAGAAATCCACACTATCTTACTGGGCCTCCCTTATATCTGTTGTTTTGCTTCTTCCTTGTTGCTTTCACAACTTCTTCTTTATCTTTGGCATTTGACATTTTGAGTAGTATGTGTTTTGGAGTAGGTCTATTTGGATTTATTCTGATTGGAGTAGGCTGTGCTTCTTGGACATGTAAATTCAATTCCTCCATGAGACTTGGGAAATTTTCAACCATTATTTCCTCATATATTCTTTCTGCCACTTTTCCCTTCTCTTCTCCTTCTGGACCTTCCATGACACATGTTGTTATGCTTCATGCTATCATTCAATTTTTTCCATTCTTTTCTCTCTCTTCAGTTTCAGCTGTTCTGTCTTCTTCTTCACTTATTTTTTTTCTATGATTTCGAGTTTGCTGTTGTATGCCTCTAATGTGTTTTTTATCTCACCTACTGTCTTTCATTCTCATAAGCTCTTTTATTTTTCTATTCAATTTTTCTAATTTTTCTTTGTGCTTGCCCTGTGTCTTCTTGATGCCCTTTATCTCTTTAGCCATATAGTTTTTCAACTCCTTGATTTGATTTAGATCTGTATGAACATCATTGATTAGCTGTTTCAAATCATGTGTCTCATCTGGGGCTTTGATATCTTCCTTTGCTTAAGTGATGGCTTCCTTTTCCTTAGTATGGCTTCTAATGTTTTGCTGATGTCTGGGCATCTGATTATGATTGTGAGTTATTATGATGCTCAATTTCTCTCTCTTGCATAGGAATTTAATGGTGGGAGTATGTGTCTTACTGCTCTTTGATTCTTTGTTTAACCTGTTCTAGCTCTTTAGGATTATCCTTGTTTAGTTGTTCAAATCCAGTCCATGCACCCAGTAATGGGTTGCAGATAAACTTCCAAGGCTTGGAGAGAAAGGCTGTAAAGGTCTGCAAAAGACTGTTTTATTTATTTAGTTTTATTTTTCTTGCATGCACTTCCTTCATTTGCCAGCATTTGGTGCTCTTTGGAAGACCTCTCAGCTCAAACCCTTGTCAAAATGTGTTTGCTGTAACCCTGACTGGAACAATGTAACAGATGATCTTGTCTCAGGGCTATTCAGATCAGAACTTTCACAAATCAAACTTTCTTAGAAGCTGTTCTCCTCTCTTTGATGATAGCCCTCTTCTTGGGCAGGAAATAAGTCTCTTCTGCATCCTCCACAACCAGTCGCAGTCTGTAGGGAGGGTTTTTTGAGAGGGTTGGATATCTTTAGTCACCTTCCAGCTCCCAGGGCAAACAATGGTGTGGCCTCACCCAGCCTGGAAGAGCTTGTGGTACAAAGCAGACAAAAGTTGTTGGCCAAAAGCTGAATTAGTATTAGACTGTACCCCTCTCTTTCTCCTTTCTTGGGGAAGTGGACACCTGCAGCACCCTCTGTCTGTAGCTTTGAGCCAGAGGCTGGAGGACTCAAAGCTGTCTGCTCCAAGGATGGAGGATGGGCATGAGCAGCTGTAGCTGCAGTTTTTACTCAGACTTTTCCCACTGACTCTTTTTCTTTTTTTCTTTGCCCCTCTCTCTTCAGGGTGGTGTCCAGGCTTCCTCTGGTGTCCTGAGCCCTAGAACATTTTTTCAGGCAGTTTCTGCCTGTTCTATAGCTATTTTTCTGGGCAATA
The DNA here is from genome assembly GCA_029593785.1 of Cabassous unicinctus. Classification (NCBI taxonomy): domain Eukaryota; kingdom Metazoa; phylum Chordata; class Mammalia; order Cingulata; family Chlamyphoridae; genus Cabassous; species Cabassous unicinctus. Next base: position 10,721 of record JAQZBX010081589.1, on the reverse strand, counting down.
AGTGAGTCTTGTGTCTCTCTCATCCTCTACCTTCTCAGAAGTCTCTCTGCTTCCTTTTCAATACTTTTTCTTTGTGTTAAATGATCACCCTCCTCATGAAAATATTTCTTTCCCCAAGATGCTTAATTTTTCCCTGTTAAAAAATGAAATATCAGACACATTAGAGCTGGTCTTTCCCATATGGTGGCCAGTAGTTACTATATTTTGATGATTTCAATTTCAATTAATTTTAAAGTAAAATTCATTTCTCAGTTGCACTAGACACATTTTGAGGAAATGTATAAAATATATATCTAAGATATATAGAATAATTATAAAACAAAGGGCAGTTCATTAACCAACTCATAAGTAATAGAACAAAATCAGTAACTTTGGTGAATTCTGCATGTACCACACTCATATCCACTTCCCTCACATACAGACATAAATAATACTCTTACTTTTGTTATTATTAATCATCTGCTTTTTATTAAAGGTTCATTTTAAATTCCCGAAACAATATATTGAATTTTTGGTATATTTTCTACTTGTCGCATTTGTGTCATGTCAGCTTATATTTGTTAACTGAAGGTTTTTCCTATGCCAGGTACACTGTTAGGTGTTTAACTGGAAACATCACATTTATCTAATTTCTCCCCATGAAAAGCTCTGTAAGGTGTTTAATTGTTGAATATATAGGCAAAAGTTTTTCAGGAACTATATACCACAGCAGGCCTGGAATGCAAGTCCACCTATCTCCAAAACACAATCTTAAATATTTTACTTTACAACACCTTTTTAATGTCTGGAATTCTACTTCAAATTATTCATTCTTTTAAGTTCATATAGCTTGTTAAATGGAACTCTTGTGATTTTCAAATTCCTCTCTAGTATGTTATATAATAGTAAAGAGTTAACTTAAATAACCAGGATATCACTCCTAAAATGTATTATTACTTAAATCTTAGCCTGGTGTTATTATAGGTGACAGGGGATACATACTTTAAAAGATGTCCCAGTGTTGCCTCAGTTTCCATATACCTAATTTGACTGATATCACAACACCCTCAAGGACAAGCCCAAACAGAACACACAAGAGTGAGGGCTACATTGAAGGCATCACACATTCAAGAATTCTTGTCATCTCTACATTCCCACTCCTCAACATGAAAAGGAAACCAGGAATCATCACAGAGTTGAGGAGAGGCTCTATGAAAGGTAAAGATTAGTTCAAGAATACAACAAAATGGCAACATTTGCTTGATTTCAGAAAAGTAACTGATAAACAAAACTATTTTGAGAAAATGAGGGTAGATGAGGTTTCTTATATGTGGTGGGGTGTAAGATGGATGAAAAAAAGAGACATGCATGTGTTTAAAAACAGAAATATGTACCCACAATAATCAGCCAATGCAGTTAGAAGTAGGTAATTCTGCAGAAGGAGGAATGGGGGCTGAGGCTAGAAAAGGAATTTTGCTGTTTGTCACAACAAATATTGTATATTATTTTTATACTCTTGGTATGGATAATTTGGTTACAATTTAAAAGAAATAAAGAATGAACATAGTACAGAGTGAAATCATACAAAGTAAGTGTTTATTTTATTTTTTGTTTGTTTATGTAAAAGTTTATTTGGCCAACATGTAGAAAAAGTGATACAATTCCATATGATACATTTGCAAGAAAAGTGTGGCTTTTATTCAATTGCTTAATTTGCTAGTATATCTCCTGGGTAGTGTGATGCTTAATAAATAAGAGTGAGGGGCAGGGGATTTGGATAAACTAGAAGCAGGGTGACTTTTCAGCCAGAGTTGTAAACTTGAGTTGGCCCCCACACTTCTGGGGAACATGAAATGTTTCAGCTCTGAGATGTTAACTGAGAAAGCAGATATGTAACAAAGTCAAAATGTGCAGCCCTGTTTACAAAATTCTCCATATCCAGTTTAATCAGGAGGTTCTTGGTCTTTTATTAACTTTGTCCCAAAGAAGGAATTAAAATCTAAATTAGTAAATCTTCCATTTGCCATTCCTTGAAGTATGGAGATGAAGTTGGGCCCACTACTTTTTTTCATTTTTGCTTTGCTGCCAGAGAGACACTTTCTGCCTGGTATTTGGTAATTAAAAAAAAAAAAAAAAGCCCTGTGCCCAATTTATTGATGGCTGGCAATCTCTCTGATATGGCAGTCTTGAATTGTACTGAACTTCACATGTGCATTCCTGCTGAGTGGATGGCCTCATACCAAGGTCATTATTATCATTATTAGATAAGCCACCTGCTCCTGAGGGGACAACTATAGAATGAAAAAAACATAAGGATCTGTCCAGAAAACATCTGATTTCCAAAGCATTCTCGTGCTGACCGCTTAGAGGATGTCTCCTGTGCACAGTGGAGTGTGGAGAACAGCCAAGATGATTAGATTAATCTGTATGCCTTCCCACAGATTCCTTTATTTTCTGGCTCTGGATGGAAAATCCCCACCCATTTTAATGTGATGGTCCCCGGGCTCCTATAGTGTGACCAGTGGTGGTCTAGCAGGTTATGTTCTTCACCTTTTTAAGTCAACCCATGACAAGATATTAGAGTCTGTATTCTTCAAAGTATTCACCCAGGAGCCAAATATCCTGCCTAAGGAATAAATGCAATGTAAGGATTAAAAAAAAAAGACCAAAAAAGCAAGTGTCATTGGAAAAAGGAACGAATTAAACTTAACTTGTGCTCAAAGCTTCTCTTACACAAAATATTTGGTCATGTATTCATAATTTGTTTGAAATTTCCAGCAAAGAGAAAGATGCAATAACAAAAGAAACTTCATAGAAGAGACGAGAAAGATACCCAGCTCTGAAGTTTCTGTTGGAACAGGACTCTTCTGTTTTGGTTATATACAGAAAAGTTCATTTAGTGTCTGATCCAGTGTCTGATGTAAGCCCATGTTCTCTTCCTTGGCCTGGGCAAATTTTTCTTCCAGGTCATCAATCATCTTTTCCAGTTTTGCAACCATTCTCTCTGCAAATTCGGCATGGGTTTCAACAGCTTGTCAGACAGAAGTTTGATTTCTTCTTCATATTTATCTTCCTTTTCAGAATACTTTCCCAAGACCGCCTCAAGTGACTTGAGGTTGTCAGCGACATTCTTTAGTTCTTCTTCCAGGTTACCACATTTTAGTTCAGACACTTCTGAGTGCTCCTTGGCTTTCTCCAGCTCACCCTCCAGAATAACCAATTAACAAGCCACCTCTTTCTATTTGTGGTCAGCCTCCTTTGCAATGTGTTTGGCCTCTTTGAGCTGCATCTCCTGGATCTGTCTTCTCATCTTTCACAGCCTGATTTCCTATCACCTTAAATTCTCTCTCACTCTCATCAGCAGCCTTTTCAGCCTCCTCCAGCTTCTGCAGGGCTGTGGTCAGCCATTACTGGGCTCTGCCCAACTCCTACATAACTAACTGGAAGCGGTGATTGAGAGCCGCCATGTCACTCTCAGGTTTCTCGCTCCTCTGGCGATCACCGACCAGCTGGCATGCAGGCCCTGTGTGCGCTCCTCTGCCTCCTCTGCCTGCTGCTGCAGGGCCTGGCTCTTGCACTTCACCGCCTCCAGGGAGTTAAGGCTGGCCATGGCGCGGGGGGCACAGCGGGCGAACGCGGTGGGCCATAGGCAAGGACAGTCGTGCCCAAGGCAACTGAGTGCCACTCCTCGTCCCCAGCCTGCCCCAACCCCTGCCGCCTGCGGGGCCTATGAGGTCAGCGAGGCCCAGACCTGAAGTCAGCGCCCCAAAGTAGGTGCTTTGATTAAAGATACTGATTTGTATCTGCAACAACCCTGCAGGAAACTTCTCATACCTCGCAAACACATTCATACATAAAGAAGAGAAAAGAGCCTCCATTCATATGTTTTTCTAGTTGTTTTTCCACAATTGCTGTTTATAATTTTTAATCTGATGGAAGTAAATATATGATAAAACTGTATAGAGAAACCCCTAGAGGTTCCTTAGAGCTCCTCCCAAATGCCCCCTTTAAGTTTCCTCATTATCTTTTGCAATTTGAAAACCCCACCAAGGCAGTTAACCCAGGAAACCAATCAAGCCCCTAATTCATTGCTTTGGCTCAATACAAAATAAAGCTTTTTTTTCATTTTTTACATTTTTACATTTTACTTAGAGCATCTCCTGCCCTAAACCTCTCCCTCTAAGATGAACAAATCCTGGTCTAATCAGTAGAATTCAAATTACTTTCTATTTCTAAAAGAATCATTTGCAATCCCTAGAACTCCAAAGCTACTTCATTCTAGCTTTCTTTGCCACAGTAAAACTTTGGTGTCCCAAATAAAATGCCATCTTCTGCATTCTCAACTTTGATTTTTCTTTCCCAAATACATATAGACAGGAAAACAGACAAAAAGGACATATAAACACATGAAAATGTACACTGAGCAAAATATTTAACAAACATTTATTCATTATTGACTTCAATGATCTATAAAAAATGAATCACAACAGATATTACCATTAATAATATTACATTTTTATTACTGATACTTCAACTTTATTCTTTTCAGGCTTTTTCATATTTCACATAGTGAATATGTGCTCTTGTTTTCTTTGTTATATTTATCATTACATATTACTATTTTTTTAAATTTTGATCCATCTATTCTTAGAATTCTGCTTGCCAGGTCATAAAACGTCCAGTTGTTGTTTCTCTTTAAGGTAGTTAAGGTAGTTGTGCCGCTCAGTTTCATCTCTCTCTTTACTGCATTCATTTACCCTGTAGAAGGTTGGGAGGGGCTGGATGCCAGACCCTGCTCAATGTCAGGCCATGGAGAGTTCAAGAAAGGGGAGGGGAGGGAATAGCCTTTGGGTAGAGAGGCTGCAGCAGCCCAGAACCTATGGACACTCACCTGTGGAGTCTTAAGCTCTAAGGAAAGCTTTATATCAGAGCTTCACTTTCAAGCCTCCAGGAACATGTAGCATTGGTATCAGACTGGAATCCACAGGGGTAGAGAGCTGGATGGCAGATACAGGCACCCTATCAACTTCTTAGTTGGGATTAATGTGATGCTTCCACATCTCTACCCCCTTTCCCAGGACTTCACTTCCAATTAGGCATGGCTGGGAGGAACCAAACCAGGGCCCTATACCCTGACTGTCATTCCAGTGCTCTTTCCCACATGGCACACTGCTCCTGCAGCCCTGAGCTGGGCCTGGACATGTGCTGAGCAGCCAATAGTGCTGTTGGATGGTGGCTCTAAAACTTCCCCATCATTTTAGCATTTAATTTGTGGATATCCCTAGGATTTCTAAGTATAATCCCTGGTTTAAGAAGTTCCATTCAGAGAAAGCTCCCATGATGGGGATTTGAGTGATAGAAGTTGGAATTCCCATGCTCAAGGAAGGTGGGACTTCAGGACTTCAGTTCTCTTCCTCTCTGAGCCAGTATGGAGAGGGTTAGTAGAGGTGCATGGAGAACAGCATGACTAAGGTACAGAGAAAGTGCTGGGGAGCAGTGCAGGTGATGCTGGAAAGGGAATGTGAGTCCAGTCAGGGATTCTGAAAACCAAGTTGAGGAATTGAAAGTTTAACATGTTTTAGAGAGTTGAGGAATCAAAAGTCTAAGTGTTAGATTCCAAGAGAGAACCCTGAGACAGGGCCCCAGCACTGCATGTACCCTGGGAGCCATTTCTGGTGAGGATAGCAGGACTTCAGAGGAGAATTTTCAGGATACCATAGAGTAAGTAAGCTCCTGCTTGGGCATATGTCTCTTCCCTAACCCTCATGGGACTTTGGAGCTGGCACTAGTGGGAAGGCATGCACAGGAGCCTGTATGGAGCTTGCAAAGAGGGGTGACCCTGGGGCTTTCAGCATCTACACTGGTGACTAGAGAAAGCAGAGTGGAGAGATGACATCCCAGCATCACTGAAACTATCACAGCTGTGAATCTCTGGGTGTAGTTCCTGCCCCAGACTTTCAGGCCCAGATCATCCTCATGCAATGGAGTTAATCCCTTTATTTACACATGAAGATACTGAGGCTCAGAGAGGAAGGGATGTATCAATGTTCACAAAGTGAGTCAGAAATTGTATCATGTTTCTCCATGAGCCAGTTCAGATCCTAAGCCAAAGTTAAAGGTGAAATAGGAAATGTAGTCTGCTTTTTCCATCCCACAGGAGTTTGGTCTATAATCTCCACATTGTAAAGGGTATATGAGGAGCCAGTGATGACAGGGTAACAAAGTCTAAAAAACCCTGACTCCTTCTAGGCCCTGGCCAGGAGTAGAATCTTAGCAGAGAACAAATCAGTGATGTCAGAGACATTCCTGAGTCTGCTGGGATTAGGTGTGTGACCATGGGCAAGTTTCCTCCTCTGGTCCTTAGACTCCAAATAAATGATGGCATTTATCTCAAGAATCCTATGAAATGATATCTAAAGTATGTTCATAGGATGTTTTTTCTTAATAGCCCAAAACTGGAACCCCCCTAGATTTCCATCAATAGAAGAATATATAAACAATGGGTGGTAATTCATACAATTGAAAATTACAAAATATTAAAAAGAATTAACTACTGCTATATACAACATTCTTATACTGAAGAGTGAAAGAAGCCTTACCCAACAGAGTTAATAAAGTATGATTTGATGGATATGAACTATTTAGAACAGGAAAAACTTATCTGTGATGGGAAACAAAATCAGGACACTGGTTGCCTTTGTAGGACTAGAGATCAGATTTGCTAGGTAGGGGTTGATATGAGAGTATTTTATGGAGTAAGGTTAATATCCTATAACTTCATAAGGGTTTGGTTAAATAGGTATGTATTTTTATGTTTGTTAAAACTCATCACTTAAGATATGTGTCTTTCACTGTATGTAAATATTAAGTAAAAATGACTGCTAAAAACAATTCATTTTGAATTATTTAGGTAAAAGTTTACTGAGGTCTGCAAATTTGCTTTAAGTAGATAAAATTTATCAATGGGGCATATGATAAAGCAAGTGCATTCACATGTTAAGGGTAGAATCTTTGTCGTGGGTTATATGTATCAAATGTAAAATTCTTTTGGCTTTCCATTATTTTTGAAATACTGCATGATTACATGTTGGAAAACTGAACCTTTATGAGTCCCTTCCTATATTCATGTTTTGTGGAAGTTCCTAAGCAAAGGGAAAGTTCAGGGTAACTGAATCTGTTGGGATCATGAGATAAATGGGAAAGAAGTCTGTTAAAAACATATCCAATACAATATTGGAATAGTCTCCAGCACTCCACATTTCTTAAGGGACTTCAAGGAAACACCTTCCCCTGTGTTCACTCCCCCTACTCCTCTCCAGCCTTCTGGACAGGTGGAGGAAGGCCTTCCTTACACAGATCAGAGAGAGTCACTGAGCACAAGGATCATGAACATGACCATGTGAAGGACAAAGAACTCACTGAGTGTGCCCAGTTAGGGTAATTGTCTGTCTCCACAGGAGGAGACAGACTTTCTGCTGACTCCCCCATGAAGAACTACTAGTGTGGACTCACATATTCCTTCATCTGCTTTGGTGGAGAAGAAAAGCACTAGTTAAGGCTGAGTGTACATTTCTTCATGTTCTCCGTTTGCAGATCCAGAACATTTGATGATGATATTTATTAGGGTTCTGATAAGAAGCACATTTTATTTTGGGCTTGCACCAACTGCACTGAGCATGTGTCACATTCCAGTTTTTTCAAGTGTTCATCAGCTTTTTATCTGACCCTTCCATTTCTTGGGGGGATTGAAGAGTTCTGCATCATTTTCAACACCTGTACCTCCTGAGAGTTTCTCTTTCTACCCTGGTGTTCTGCATACAGATTACACTGCCTGGTGCACTCTCTCAAAACCTCCCTTCTATTATTGTCAACCAGTGGTCACAGGTCTTTCTGAGATTCCCATTAAACTTATTAGGGTCACTGAGCTCCGATGTTCTCCCTGTTGTCAATGCTATGAGAATGTGAATTTTGACATTTCCTTCCTTACCCCAACAGGGTCCAACTTGACATTTCTTTTTCTTTAGCTGCCCAAAGAGTAGAGAAGGTGCATATGGAATGGAAACAGGAGACCTGAGTCTGTGTCTGGGACCCAGGTGAGGCACAGTAAAAGCAGCTCCCTCAGCAGAGACAACATTGAAGGCTAAGGGAAAGAGGGGCCAGCAGAAGGAGCTGAAGCAAGGGAGTCTCTTCTCTGTGCCCATACTCCTCTCTCTGCACAGACCCTATGTCCAGGCTTTTATCTCTGCCCTCACTTGTCTGGCCCAACCCTGCCTGAGGTTCAGGATACATCACAACAGGACATCTGTGACTTTTCCTTAATCCCCAAACTGTGTGAATCCCCAGCCTGATTCCTTACCTGGGTGTCCTTGCCTACCAAGCATACTCCCACTCCATCTCAGTGACACCCATTCCTGTCTAGTAAGGAGAAATCCAGTTTGTAGGTGAATTTATTGGGCATCAGCACCACACTGCCATTTGGAAGCAGAGCAGATCTCTAACCCAGTGGTCATAGTGCAGGGCACAAGGATCAGGAAGGGTCTCCTAAGTCCATTGGGGGGCTGCTTAAGCACAGGAGTTGTAGTCCCTCCCTTCCTCCACTGCCTATATTCCACCCCTCTGAATCCATGACCCATGTCCACAGACTGTGGTTACCATGGTGGCAGTAAACAAACCTCAGCAAATCCTTTTTTCCTTTTCTTTTCTTTCATAAACATGACAAACATTTCTTCGTCACACTTAAGAGAGTGAGGTATTCCTGGGTCAAGGTCTAGAAAAAGATGCAAATCTAGAAATACAAATCTGTATTCAGGGTTGCTTATGTCCTGTGTTTGTCTAGTTGAAAGGAAGCAGAGGCTGATTGCATTTGACAACATCAAGGTGTTATTCACACACATGCCAAAGTCGAGGGTCAACAAGACTAAAATTTGGTAATCCATCCATTGTGGTCCTACTTTTTTGTTGGGACCCTGATAGACTGCTCTTTGGGTATAAGTGTACTAATAAAACAAAAGTGAAAGACTACTTAAAAGCTCAAGTCTTCAAATTGGATGAACTTTGTCCTGGATTGATGATGTCAACAGGGACTGGAGGAAGCAAACTGAAGTCCCCTCTGAAGGAGATTAGTACCGCTCTAGGCCTCACATTATCTCTACAGTTTTGAAATATAATGTCAAACACATAATTTAAAAATGACCAGGTAAAAAAGGAAACAAGATAATATGAGTGAGAAAAAGCAAAATCACACCTTTGGAACTACAGGTTGTCATATTAGATGGAGAATGTAATGTAACTATACTTATCTTCAAAGACATAAAAGATAAATTTAAAAATTTTGATAGTGTACTGGAAAGTTTAAAAAGTGACACAGAAGAATATATATACACACACAAAAAAAACCCTAGAAATCTAAAAATACAATTGAATAATAGAGAACTCAGTGAATAAGAAAAATAGATTAAATCTATCAGAACAGAATGATAACTAGAAGAATAAGCCTTGAAAAACATAAAAAATGAAACCTGAGAAAAATAATGGAAAATATAAAAGAGAGTCTATGAATGATAGAATCATAGAGAATATAATGAGAAGTTAAAACATATATTTAGGTTGGAGTGATAGGAGAAAAAACATGGAATAGTGCAGAAACTATATTTGAAGAGAGAATGTCCAAAAATTGTCAAAAATTGATGAGACATTGATTCATAGGCTCAAGAAGCCCAACCAAATCCAGAAGGAAAAATCAAAATAATTGCACACTTAGGCATATATTTGTAAACTTGAAAGAATATGTTAAAAACAGCTAGAAAATAAGAATATAACCAGTAAAAGGGTAATAAATGAAAAAGCTGACTACAAACACCACCAATGGAAGACAGAAAGAAACGGCAGGAGATCTTTACATTGCTATTCTAAAGTAACTGCCAAAGCTATTACAAAGTAATTGCCAAAGTACAATTCTATACTGAAAAAGAAGTCCTTCAAGATGAGGTGAAATAAACACTTCTCCAGGCAAGTAAAAACTGAGAAAGTTTGCCAGGAGCACCAAATTTCTGAAGAAAGGATATTCTTCTGGCAGAAAGAAAATAATCCCAGATGGAGGGTTCAAGATACAGGATGGATTGAAGAACAATAATTGCTAATTAAACTCAATGAATGTTGAATGGCTAAAGTAATAATAATGATATCCGTGGGTTAGAACATCAGTAAATTATTAAAATAAGTGATACATTTCAAAAAATGAGTAAATAGATATAAAGTGTTTTAAAATACATTATTTGTCAAGTCAATAAGGAATAATTAGTGTCAGATTTTAGAAGGCAAGTTGTAATTTCTCAGTTAATATCTAAAAGAATATTAAGAGGGAAGCGGGTGTGGCTCAATGGATAGAGCTCCCGTTTACCATATGGGAGGCCCCGGGAAGCGAACCCGGGGCCTCCTTGTGAGGGCAGGCTGGCCGGCCCATGCAGCACGGTCGGCTGATGCAGCAAAACCTCACAGCAGGAAGCAGGTGTGGCTCAATCAATAGAGCCCCCGTTTACCATGCAGGAGGCCCCAGGTTCGCTTCCTGGGGCCTCCTTGTGAGAGCAGGTCGGCCCGCGCAGCGCGGTGGGCTGATGCAGCAGGACCTCACAGCAAAGGGGAGATAAGCAGACACGGAAGAAACACACAGCAAATGGACACAGTAAAACACAAGCAGCAAGGGGGGGATAAATAAATAAATAAATAAATCTTTAAAAAAAAAA
>JAQZBX010081588.1:0-13651 GCA_029593785.1 Cabassous unicinctus | reverse complement strand
TTGTGTTTTTCAATCACCCCTGCTTCTATTATCGTGTTCCTCTGGCCTCTGGATTCCTCCAAAAATGTGATCCAGACAGATCCTGACTGATTAATAGCTGCCTAGTGGGACAAACTGATTGTTATAGCTCCCTACTCTGTCATTATCTTGGGTCTTTAATCCTGATCATTTTAATCATCCTTTGTTACTGTTCCTCCTGTATTTTGGTGTCCTATGATGTTAAAGAAAGTTTACCTCCATTAGAGTTTTTGTTACATTTAATCTGATAACATCACTGTCTTGATGTGATCAACCCTGAGTTACTATCAGGAGTAAAATTAAGATAAAGACCCAGAACACTGATGACTGAATGATTTGGTTGTGATATGTAGAGACTCCAGGGGCAGGAAATGATATCTGAGCCAGTGACCAGATCAATCTTGGCCTAAAATCTCAATGACTTTAGAGTGGGCATGGGGGAGTTTCATTGGAGTAAATCCATTTACCCATGGTTCTTTGTGGTCTGCCACAATGGATTGAAAAAATGTTTATTACCATTTAAAGGGGTTAAGGCCATACTTCCCACTCCCTGGTTATTTCTAATTACTTTAGCCCATGTGTAAGACACACCATTCAGCTATTTAGGTAGAGTTGGGTAAGGAAACCACTGGAAAATGAGAACAGTTGTAAGAGAAACTGCAATGAAATACCTGGGGTGTCATGTTGGACCTGGAAGAGGGTCTGTGGAAACCTAAGGCCCCAAAATGCTGAAAGTCAGCACATTTCCAGGAAGAAATTATAACAATGTGAGAGGATTTTCGAACAGATCTGAAGTGTTCTAACTCTACTTTGAAAAACAAGTCAGTTCACAGTTTTGAACAAGGAAATAAAATCTGTTGTTACGTTTAACTATGAATAATGTGGATTTAACTTAATAAAACCATTTTTTGCATTTAAAAGCTCTCTCCAAGAAAAGCTATTATCTTGGATTCTGTAGTTTGTGGATCATATTACATGTAAACAAATTTTTTTTCAGAGGAAAGGGGAAATTATTTTCTCCTTCTACTGAGTGCCATCTTTCATAAGAGACTTAACTAAGAAAAATAAAACACTTATAATAATAACTGTTATGCCTGTGATTTCACCACAGGTGGGTCATATGCTTCTCTGAATATACTAGCAAGAAGGATCAGGAAGTGAAACTCCATTAAATCATCCTAATTATCCTATAGTCTTCAGGTGAGGTATAATCTTCAGTTTGACTCATTCCATATGAACGCTAAGCTCTTTCTAAACATAATTTTTATTACTACAGCCTGCAGTGATAAACACTTTCTCAGGATCCCTTGAAGCTAGGATTCCACTGATATCCTAGGATCTATAGAAGTGGTTGCAGAAGCAGGTGTGGCTCAATGGAAAGAGCTCCCATTTACCATGCAGGAGGCCCGGGTTCACTTCCAGGTGCCTCCTTGTGAGAGCAGGCCAGCTGCACACTGCGGTGGGCTGATGCAGCAGGACATCACAGCAAGGGGTAGATAAGCAGATATGGAAGAAACACACAGTGAATGGACAGAGCGAACACAAGCAACAAGGGGGGGATAAATAAATAAATTAATAAATTAAAAAAAAAAAGAATTGGTTGCCCCAAATGACACGTGGAAGACATGAACAACATGAGATGGCAATGACATGAAATGTGATGTGATGTTCCAGTGAGAACAATGATGAAAGTTTTTGATTGGTTCCTCTAGACTCTGGAGGTGACAGCAGCTTCTTGATGGGGTAGCTCTTTGAGTGCAGCAGAGGCTTTGTGATCTGGGAACCGCAATGGCAGCAGCTCTTCAACAGGCTTGTTTGATAATATGTTTCTGGACCTGTACTTATGAGTATAGCCTAGAGTGTGCTCCTGTAGGTCAACTAATGATGTGATTCAAACAGTGGTTTTGAATTGCATGCAACAAATATGCTTAAAAGGATAGTTGCATGGCATAGAGTAAGTGTTCAAAGAGTCAAATGCATGGCACAGCCTAGTTCTGCAATGGGCGAAAGTTGAATTCCTCAAACAGCATGAAAACATGGGATGTTTATGACTTCTAGTGGGTATAGAAAACATTGAGTATCACACAGTGGATGTGCAAGTGTGATAGGTGAATGTAGCAGCTGTATGTCAAGAAGCCATACTTGGATGATGCAGAATGTGTGTTCAAGGAGGTGCTATTTAATTGTAAATAGTGGTCATTGTAGGAAGAAAAAATTGAGTGGCATAGGGTGGTGTGTAATAAATAGACTTAAGTAAACCTGCAAAAATGAAGCAACAATGTAATTGAATAGCATAAACTTTAGTATCACACAGTGTGGAATGGCCCAGAGTGAAAGTGCATGTATTTTTATAATGCAGAATATTTGTAGAAGAAGTGAAATTTTAATAGCACACTCTGAGTGGGTGAAGTGTGATAGAAGAATGGTACAGTGTCGGTGTATAATGAGTCTTTTTGAAATAATACACAGCAATTATGCATGGGGTGAGAACTGACTGTCGGTGGATGAGAAAGAAGTGAAAGGAATAGCATATCTTTGCTGTGCAGAGGAAGTAAACCGAATAATGCAAACAAGTGTTATGCCAAATGGAAGTCGCACTGAGAACACTGGTTTTACAAGGAATTTGAGGTAAAATTGGCATGCAAGGAGTGACTGTTGAATAACAGAGTGGGTGTGCAAAACAGGGAGGTGGATGGCATAGCCTAGTTCTGTGGTGTTTATAAGGTGCATAGTAGAGAGATGGAGCAGTGCTTTTAAGTTGGTGGTTTTTAAAGAATGTGCAAGGATATAAGTTGAATAGCACAGTTGGTGTGTCATTAGTGATGGTCAAATAGCTCATGGTGAGTTTTAAGGAGTGGTTGCTGAGTGGCAGAGAGCAGTTGTGCGAGAGTAGACATTACATAGTTCTTAATAGCTATGGAAGAGTGGTTGTTCAATCACAAACTGAGTGAGAGATGGGTTAAAATTCAGTAGGAAGACTGGGTGTTCAAGCAGTGCAAGTGAATGGCACAACCTGGGTTTGTAAGTTAAATAGCTCAGTAAGAGTGAGCAATGATTGGAAGTATAATAGTTCACAAATACTGTACAAAGAATATAATTTGAATAACAGTGGGAATGAAATGTTGATAAGTGAAAACAACAACTGACCTTTCAAGAAGTTATTTGGATGAGGCCAAATGGTGTTCAAGCATACATGTAATTGAAAAATGTGCCTAGGCACATGTTATAATGCAATGACACAACATGGGTGTACAATGAGTGGAAATGGAAGTAACCATTTGGTTGTGCAACAGGTTAAGTTGAATAGCACAGAGAGGGGTGCATGAAACAAAAGTTGGATGGAGCACAAGTAGTGTAAAATTATTAAATGTAGTATCAATTGATTATGGGTTTGTAGGGAGTGATACTCAAATTACACAGGGTGAATATGCAAAGAGTGATGTTTGAATAACAGTGCAAGAATGGTTGTTGGATGTGCAGAATAGGTGAGCAAGTTGTGGGTGTTGAATGGTGTATTAGTCAGCCAAAGGTGTGCTAATGTGAAATACCAAAAATGGGTTGGTCTTTATAAAGGGTATTTATTTGGGGTAGAAGTCCACAGTTACCAGTTTGGCATTGTTTTTGGAATTCCAAAAATAGATAATGGATTGCATTTGTAAACTGGTCTGTTCCTCTGAGCATATTAGATTGTATTAGATTCAGAGGTTTCATTTTCACTTGATTAAATTATGATTAAGTCATTGATTCAGCCAAGGCAGTAAGATGTTAAGCCTCCCACCCAACAATGGGGTGAGAAAATGACACAGCAGAAGAGAGAGTTTGAGTTTTGATGCTGGAACCCAGGGAAGTAAATACACAAAGAAGCAGATACATGAGGAAAGAGAGAAGGCTCTGTTAGACACAGTAGAGGTCCCAGGAAGAGAATGAGCCTGATAGTCTACAGCTGACCTTGTGAAGACAGCAGAGCAGCTGATCCTGGAAAGAAACAAGCCCTCGGGAGAGAGATGAGCTTTGTACCCGCCTGCAGCTGAGACCAAAAGAAGCTCGGACCACAGAGCCTGAAGAGGAAGGCAGAAGGCTGATCCCTTCCAGAGACTGGCAGCCATCTTGCTCCAAAATGTGACTGACAAAAGACTTTAGTAAGGGAAGTAATTTACTTTTTCTGGCATTGTCTATAAGTTTCTACCCCAAATAAACACCCTTTATAAAAGCCATCAGATTTCTGGGACTTTGCATCAGCATCCTTTGGGGTAATACCCTGTGCCATTTAACTATCCTTGTAGAGCTTCTATTTGCACTTTTTACAAAAATCCTTCACACAGGTTCTATCATCTATCTAGGACTCCTTGCATTCCAAGGTGTTCCATTCATCTATCAATCATGCTCACCTACTCTGTGTCATTCAATTTATAAGCCTTGCACATCCTTTGCAAGCCATTAAATTTCTAATCATTGCATATTTTCTCTGAGCTTATATATATTGGCCAAAAAGGCTTTGCCACAGTCTTCCCACTACATTGCACCATTCAACTGCCTCTCCATGAACACTTGTTAAACAAACAATCATTCCACACACCCTTTGCTCCCCCCAAATCCAAATTTTTGCACACATTTCTGTGAAATTTATCTGTCACTCTTTGCATAATCACAGTTTGCAATTAAACATCCACACATTGTAACACTTTCTGTACCATCCAGCATAACTCTTTTCACACTCACATTTGTGGCTACACTTTAACAGTTTGGATCACCATGCTAGTTTTTTTGGATGTTAAGATGAATGACACTCCAGAAACACCAAGACAGTATGAAAATGTTTATTACTGACATAATGAAACTTCCAGGGTAGAGTAGGAAAAGCATTCCAGGTGACTTGAATATGACTTTAAAGGGCATAGAAAAGGTTAGGGCTTTTATGTTTATTTGGGGCTGGGCCTGGGATGTGTGTTCCTGTTCATCATCAGGGGCTTGCATGATTTGAACCTCCCAGTGGTTCCAAAGGAGGGAGCAACTTGACATTCTTACAAGCCTATCCAGATGTGGGGCAAAAGGGTAACATGGAAGGGGGAAGGTTATAAGATACCATCAGTCAAATTATTTTGAAAGTCTTCAAGAGCTCAGAATTGTGTATTCAGAGAAGTGAAATGGCTGCCTTGGACACTCGGAATAATATATGGAACTCTCCAAAGTGTATGAGTGTGTCAGTGATGCCCAGTAAGTTTACTTTAGTTTGTGTAGAGACATAAGTGGCCTCCTTTATATTAGGGTATCTGTGAAGCAAATTATTCCTAGAGTCCATTTCTCCAAAGGATTCATTTTGGATACTAAATATTCTTGACATCGTCTGCATTTTCCAAGAGTCTGTGAAAATGTGGAGATGGGGCTTAATGTTGGCTAAGGAATCCAGTACTAATATGGCTACCTGAAGATTGGCCAATTGTGTTGACTCTTGGGCCTGTCCTTTAACTGGGACATCCAGAAAAGCAACAGCTCTCCAGTGAGTTCTGTGATGTGTGATGGTGGTGATTTCTTGTGTAAAGTATAGGTACTCCCTTCACTCTTGACTCAATTGATTCCAATGTGCTTTCTACTACCTGAAAAAGGGGTGACTTTCTCCTGTGCCTGACATCTAGTAAGGGACTGGGGAAAGGGGCAGTGTGATGATTACATTCATGTATAAACTTGTCAAGGTAATGGTGCCTAGCTATTTGGTTAGCAGGCACTGGCCTAATTGTTACAGTTTGTGTACTTAAATCATCATTAAGTTTATTGCATCTATAGCTGAATCCATCTGTAGTCAACTAGAAGATTGCCTTCAGCAATGAGAGAAGTCTCATCCAATCAGTTGAAGAATTTAAAGGGAGAGGTGATTATTTCAACAGTCAGAAGAGAGAATTTCCACCTCTGTTTCAGCCAGCCAGTGTCTCCTGTGGAATTCATGAAGATCTTCATCAGAGTTCTTGGCCTGTAGCCTGCCCTACAGATTTGGACTTTTACATCCCCACATCTATGTGAGATAATTTTGTGAAATTTCATAATATTTACAGATATCTAATGTTAGTTCTGTTTTCCTACGTTTTGGGTTCCAAAAAACCAAAACCACCTGGCTCTGTTGGACATGGGTGCCCAAATATCATGAAGCCTGGAAAGAACTCATGGTTTAAAGGGTTCCAATAGGAAGTGAAGTGCTTGGGGAGAGTATTAATAAAAGAAGTAATTGCTCAATTAATTATCAAAATTGGGTCATTTTGACTAAAAGATGTTTCTCTCCTGGTTGTTCCTCCCAAGAAAATCCTTTTCCCATTAATGCAATGGATGTTCTCTGACAGCAGGTAACTTCATGGAAAAAGACTGTGGCTTTTAGTCAATTGGTAGGCTGAGCCACAAACCAATTCACTTGATCTAGGTGCCAATTCCAAGATAGTTGACATGCAAATTTTCTTGATTTTAACTTTATATATTCCCCTTAACATCATTAGGAAGTGCATGCATCTCTATGTATTTGTGTGATATGTAACTGTAAACACAAATTAAAAAGAGGAATAGCTTTATTATTCTTGTTGGGCATAAGGGAGAAGACGTCTTCCTCCTTTACATTTCTTTTGGGATTTACATTAGAAAACCCATAATTGTAAGTCTTCTTCTCTGACCTTTTGAAATATATATATACAAATTTGAAATGTATATAAATAGCTAAGTCTCCTGCAAATTTTACCACACAAAAAGGTCTCTTCAAGGAAGAATACATTTGATTGAAATTTAATTAAAGAAAATATCTCCATTTTAACTGGTAAGAGATGAGCATAACTCAGTAGGATGGGGTGAGGTATGTTATTGGTTCCAAATTCTAAACCTGCCTCTAGCTCTGAAATTATGAAAAATGCGTATGTAATAGGTTGTATCTGCTTAGTCACATAAAAAGCATAAGATTTCTGTCTTTGCAATTTCTTTGCAGATTACTTATGATCTAGCAACTTCTCACTTAATGGTTATTCAATAATAAAATTGTTTTTCTTTCTCTTCTATCTTAGTGGAGAGGTTTTCTGGTTTGGGAGATTATTTTGTTTTTATTTTCTATTTCCCAATCAATTACAGGCACCTTTTAGCTGAGATATTGCAGACTAAGCTGCAAGGCAGCAAAGGTATTTATTTTGGGTCTTATAATTGTAATTTGGGGAGCACAGATTCAGGGAGAAACCCAAATTGTGTCTTATCTTGGCACTTCCAGGCAAGGATTTGTAAAGAAACAGAATAAGATAGATAAGTTTTTTGTGATTGGTTGATATATGGAGTATTTCTATTGTCCATCAGATTCAGTAATTTACTGTGTTCTTTATCTTTTCATGGTGTCCAGATGTCATTAGTGTTTTGAGGAACATTGTTGTTTGAAGTTTTCATACTTTGGCAGTTTGTGATATCTGGCTGATATTTGCATAAGAGTAACATCCAGAATGACCTCCTGACACCATTTCAAGTCTTTTAGCTGTAAGAACTCTATTTTGTTCTATTTCTTTTTAAATTTCCCCCTTTTCATCAAGATCTTTCTCCAAAAGCATTTTTGGCTAACATTTGTTATTATTCCTTCTGCACCAGGTATAATCACACCTGAGAGCCATGGCCCACTTAGGGTAAAAGTAGTGAGTTTCTTTTCATAGTTTTGCTTAGAAAGGGCCCACATTTCAACAACAAGGAAGCATTCAGCAGATGACTCAGGCATTAATTATAGCTATAATTAAGATTAGTTTCTTCATTACAGAAATAAGTTTCATAAAAACAGGCTTCAAAATCAAGGTTTTGACACAATAGCACTGAAGCAGGTAGTAAAATAAGGAATCAATATATGGATCTGGAACATGGCACGAAGGCCACTTGTATATCAATAGCCCCAATATGGCTTCTGGAAGACACTAATGAATGAGATTTCCTCCAGAAGCCAGGAGAAGCCATGGATAACTCCAGGGACATTATCATTGGGCCCTTCTGGGGGACTGATGGGTGGGGTAATCAATTAAAACAGCAAATAGCTGGGACTCCTCCCATGCAATTAGCAATGGGATAGAATAATTAATGGTTCAAAAAGCAGGTGCAAATTCTGAATATCTCTCTTGCCTTTGGAAATCTTTTCTAGCCTTTTTGACCCTGCCTGGATCAATATGCAAATAAAACCTGGTCATTTATAATCTATAATGGGAAATTGTAGCCTGTAAATTGGTCCTCTTTATCACCCTTCAGGCCAATCCTCTCTAAATGGGACCTATGATGTGTTATTTTCTCCCATTTCTCTTCTCACCTTTCCTTAATCAATTAGTGGCCTAACTAATCTGATAAGCCCTTGAAATTCATTTCTACAGCATAGTCAAGAACTGTGACAAAGTCTGGTAACAGCATGATTTAGGAAGGGGTGGTGGGTATAATTCTGATGAAACAATGAGTAAGAGATATATTAGTAACTATAAAAAAGGATTAGTAAAAAAAAAGAATTAGCTAGGGTTGAAATATGCTATGAATCCAGTCTTTTGAAAATCTATGATTTAACCAACTAAGTCGAAAGATGCTGTGTTAACTAGTTTATGTAATATTTGCATTTTCTCTTTGATGTTTTTAGTGTTTTCCATGTTTGAATGCCTATGGATGTGGCCAATAAATGGGGCAATTATGGGGAGTCTAAATTAGCACAGATCCAGCAATTTGATAGATTTTCTACATGATCAGTCCATTGTCTTGCTGGGAAAAAAAGATGATGAATGACAAGGGATTGTGAAGAGAGTAAGGGTAAGAAAGAAAATTTTAAAAATGGTTACGATTTATTATTCATTATTGGAGGGACAAAGATGGACTGAGGTGAAGGTGGGATTAAAAATGTGAATGATACCTAATAAGATAATAATGAATATTATTGAGTTTATTTCATCTGATGAAAATCAAGTCTTGTCCTGGTTCTTGTGTTAGCTCTCTGCATCAGGTGCCATTCACTTTTGGGTGATTTAAGCCTAAGATTACCAGTATTAACTGTACAGACCTGTTCTGGAGTCTTGGGATAGTGTCTATGTAAGATGGTCTGTGATTCTGATCCTTGGTCATTTTGAACTTTATATGTCCAGTAGGTATGGATTTCCAGGCAGGGTAGGAAATTTCTTTAAAGAAAAATGTGAATCCAAGAATCAATGCTTTCTAATTTAGCTGCACACAATTAAGTTAGAAGTGCCTAGTAGGGTCCTTTCTAATCAGGTTGAGTGTATCTTTGTGGAGATGTCCTTTCCAGTATACAAATTACCAGGCTGAACATTGCAGTTTTGGATATCTTTCTTTCCCAAGAGTACACTGTAAAATGGTTGCTCTACCAGGGTTTCATTTATCTTTAATGCTTTGATTGTTTATTGGCAATAAGTTAGCATATTTTCTTTTATGAGGCAGGGCTTATATATTCTATAATTTCCTTAGTTTTCTGTGTTATCATTTCAAATGAAGATAACTCATGTTTCTCTACTAACTATAGTTAGTAATAATATTTTGATGATGTCTTTCATCATTTGTAACAAATGTTCAAAAAGAATGCAAGGTGCTCATGGTGGGTGATGTATGGGAGCCTGTATGTTATGCATGCATGTTCTGCAAGCTAACCAATTTTTAATTAATAAATGAAGAAAAGAAACTGATAGGCTAATATAATAATATTAGTAATACAGATAATTAATAATACTATTAATAAAGAAGGCAGTTGGATGAAATTCTTAAAGCACTGAAAGAAAACAGCTGCCAGTTAAGAATTTTTTATCATGCAAGACCCTCTTTCAGAAACTGGAGAGAATAGGATATCTTTAGATAAACAAAAGATAAAGGAGTTCCTTACCACTGGCCTTGCCCTACAAACAGTGCTAAAGGTATTCTTAAGACTTAAAGGAAAGGACACTAGACAGTGTTATGTACCTTACTTACTACAGGTGGTAAAATGCAAATGCATTAAAAGTAATGATAAATTATTGTTTCTTATGTACAATGTACAAAGACATAAGCAATAACAAGCACAAAAAATTGTGGGGGGCAGAATGGTGTAGGAAAAGTATATGTGCATGCTATTGAAGTTAAGTTGGTATTGAACCATGTATGTTTATAATATATTTAGGATGTTGAATTTTAAACCCATAGTAACAACTAGGAAAATATATACAGATAAAAATGAGAAGTTGAGCAATATGTTAAAACAAAAAAAGCAAACAAATATAAAAGTAAGCTTTAATGGAAGTGAGGGACAAAAAGTTATTACAGTTAAAATGCTAAAAAACAAAATGGCAAAGGAAAGTTCCATATTACCAACAAAAACTTTAAATGTAAATGGATTAAACTTCCCAGTCAAAAAGGGGAGTCTGGCAGAATGCATAAAGAAGCATGACCCAACTCTACATTATCTATAAGAGATTCAAATTAAATTCAAAGACACATGTAGGTTGAGGGTGAAAGGATGTAAAATATACCATGCAAATATTAACCAAAAGAGAGCTGGGGGTGTTATACAAATATCAGATATAATAGACTTGAAGTAAAAAGCAGTTATGAGGGACAAATATGGTCAATTTTTACTGATAAAGGGGACAATTCATCAGGAATATGTAACAATTAAAAATATATAGGCAACTAACAGCATAGTCCCAAAATATATGAATCAAATACTGACAGATTTGAAGGGAGAAATTGGTGATTACACATTTATAGTAGGAGAATTTAGTGCAGCATTCTCAATAATGGATAGAACATATAGTCAGAAGTTCAGTAAGGAAGTAAAGGAATTGAATGATAAACTAATCCAACTAGAGTTAACAGACTTATATAGAACACTGAACTCAACAGAAAACAGAATTCACATTTTTCTCATGTGCATGTGGATCATTATTCAGGATAGAACGTATGTTGAGTCATAAAACAAATCTTAATAAATTCAAAAGTATTGAAATCACACAATATATATTCTTCAACCACAACAGGATGAAGCTAGAAATTATTAAAAGAGAGAGAAATGTAAAATTCACAAAAAAGTAGAACTTAAACAACATATTCTTAAACAACTAATGGGTTAAATAGAAAATCAGAAGTGAAATTAGGAAATATTTTTAGGTGAATGAAAATGAAAATACAGAATACCAAAACCTATGAGAGTTAGCAAAGGCAGTGCAAAGAGAGAAACTTATAGCTTTAAAAATTTACATTAAAAAAAGAAGAAAGGCTTCAAATCAGAAACCTAAACACAAAATTGGAAGAACTTGACAAAGAGGAGCAAACTAAACCTAAAGTGAGGAGAGGGAAGGGAATAACAAAGATCATAATGTAGATATATGAAATACGAAACAAACGAACAAGCACAAAAATATATAGAATAAAAAAAAAAGTTGATTATTTGAAAAGATCAATAAAATGGACTTTGGTCAGCTTGACAGACCAATATAAGAAAGAGATGATACAAAAATGAAAATCAGAAATGCAAAGGGGGCATTACTATCCACCCCACTGAAATAAAATGACTATAACAGAATACAAAAAACAACTATATGCCAATAAATTAGATAACCTACATGAATTGAACAAGTTCTTAAAAACAAACAAACTGCCTATATTGACTCAAGAAGAAATAGAAGATCTAAAGAAAACAATTACTAGGATTGAGATTGAATCAGTAAAACCTCCCAGCAAATAAAAGCCTAGGACCAAATGGTTTCACAGGGGAATTCTACCAAACATTCCAAGAAGAATTCATTCCAATTCTGCTCAAATTCTTCCAAAATAATTGAAGAAGCTAGAACAATTCCTAACTCATTATATAAGGACATCACCCTCATAGCAACTCCCCTCCCCCAAAAAAAAGATACCACAAGAAAAGAAAACTACAGACCTATATCTCTTATAAACATGGATATAAATATCCTCAACAAAATACTAGCAAATGAAATCCAAAAGTATATTAAAATTATACACCTTGATCAAATGAGATTAATCCCTGGTATGCAAGGTTTGTTCAACATGGGAAAAATCAATATAATACACCACATTAACAGAATGGAGTGGGGAGAAAACCATGATCATGTCAAATGAGGCACAAAAGGCATTTGACAAAATACAGTACCCTTCTTTGAAAAAAACACTTAGAACACTAGGAATAGAAAAGTTCTTCATCATGATAAAGAGCACATATGAAAAACCCACAGCTAACATCCTAATTAATGGTGGACGACTGAACATTTTCCCTCTAAGATAAGGAACAAGACAAGGATGCCCACTGTGACAGTTTGAAGTTCTTTTAAGAATTCCAAAATGGAAAATATTATGTTCTTGAACTAATCCATTCCAGTGGGTGTTGGACACTTTAGATTGTACTACATCAGTGAAGTGTGTCTCTGGCTGGGTTTCCACCCTCTTACTAGAGCTTTAGATAAATGGAGACATAGAGAAAGACAGATAATGGAGGTTGACATTTTCACTCTACCATGAAAGAGGATGAGGATTGCTAGCAACCAAAGCCTACTCATTAACTCACTAAGAGCCCACACCCAAGGAGAAGCTCAAGGCTGAAGAAGGAGCCATATGCCTGATAGCCCACAACTGAACTTTGGAAGAAAAAAGAACAGCTGAGACTGAGAAAGGAGGCTTGGAAAGAGACAAGCCCTACGACTGGTGGCTCACAGCTGTGTTCCAGGAGATAGTAGATTCTGGAGTCTCAGGCAGGGACCTCAGCAGAGATCAACTGCCATCTTCACCATGTGGCAAGACACCAGGACCACCAGTAGCTGATTTTGTTGAAGAATGCATCTCAAAGGATGCTTTGATTTGAATATTTCATGGCATCAAAATGGCAAGGTTTACCCTAAATGAAATTCACCTTATAAAAGTCAACCCATTTCTGAGACTTTGTATTGACAGCCCTTTGGCAAACTAAGACAACCAATGTCACTGCTGTTATTCAACATTGTACTGAAAGCTCTTGCCAGAGAAATTATGGAGGAGAAAGAAATAAAAGGTATTAAATTTGGAAAGGAAGAAACAAAACCTTCCTACATTGCAGATGATATGATCCTATATTCAGAAAATCCTAAAAAATTACACAATAAGCTACCAGGGCTAAAAAATGAATTCAACAAAGTGGTGCTGTACAAGATCAACACCAAAAAATCCTTAGTGTTTCTATACACAAGCAATAAACAATCAGAAGACAAAATCAAGAAATGAAATCCATTCACTATAGTAACCAAAAGAATCAAATATCTAGGAACAAGTCTCACCAAGGATGTAAAGAAATTTTCCACAGAAAACTACAGGACATTGCTAAAAGAAATCAAAGAAGATGTAAATAAATGCATGGATATTCTGTGTTCAAGGACTGGAAGACTAAATATCATTAAGCTATCAATACTACCCAAAACAATTTTTATATACAATTCAATCCCAATCAAAACTCCAACAACCATATTTGCAGAAATAGAAAAGCCAATCATTAAGTTTATATGAAATGCTATGGTATCCAAAATAGCCAAAGGCATCATGAAAAAGAAGAATGAAGTTGTATGACTCATACTTCATGATCTTATATCTTATTACAAAGCCACAATAATCAAAGTAGCATGGAACTGGCACAAGGACAGGTGTAGAT
>JAQZBX010081587.1:0-13651 GCA_029593785.1 Cabassous unicinctus | reverse complement strand
ATAATATATATATATAACATTTATGTAAGCAAATGTGCATATATGCATATATATTTATATATCATTTTACAAATAATGGTTTGTATTGTCAAAAATTTGATTTTTACCCACAAAAAAAAGAAAGAAAGAAAAAAAAAAGTTTATGAGGACATTTGACCATTAGATTGCAGTAACATACAAAATTTTTTATGGTACTGGTTCAGGCTGCCAGGGAGGGCCAATTCTTCCCAACACTGGACGTTCCAGCTGCTGCAAGAATCATCAGAAAAGGAAGAGGGCAATGGGAATGAAAACATAGCATTCAGGGAAATGTTTCCGAATCAGCATGGTGGGATGTCTTGGGATCAGAGATATACTAGGGAAAGAACTTATAAAAACAGGATTTTACATTTTCTGTTGCTAGCAGATATTGGACACAATTTTGTAACTTAAGCAAAACAGAACAAGTCTAAATGGATAAGAAACTCTTAATTGGGCTATTTTTAAGCCACTTGGACTTGTAAGGATTTGAATTTTGCAGAGGGGCCATCTTTGGCTCATTTATGTAACAATTAGACACTTCCATCAAGACCTTCCCTCTTTATTTCCCTCTTCACAATCTCTTCCTTTGGAATAATGTACAAGACACCTGTGAGCTCTCCACCGAAAACACAAACTACATTCTTGACATTGTTTAATTATTAACAACTTCATACACAGAGGAATATGATATCCAATCCCTGTGTTCAATTTCTCTCATGTTTGCCCCATTCACATCATGATTTTTCTTTTCCATGCTTCATCCCACTCTTTTCTCTCTAGGAACTTTCCCAGTCATAATCTCAAACCTTTCTGACCCTCCATTACTTTCCTCTCTGACTGCAAGGAATGAAGTTGGAGAACTGAATTTAAATTGTAGCTCCCTGTGCTTCTCTAAGCATGCCTAGAAATCACCTAAGAATTTCATTACAATGTACATTCAGGCAGCCCACTCCTGCAATTCTGATTCAGTGTACCTAGAGTGGGCCAAAGTAATTTGTATTTCTAATAGGCTTCTTTGAGAAGCACTAGTAGAAAATATATGTAGGCCAGATGTTTCTGTATTCTGCAATTATCTTTCATTTATATTCTATTAATTTTGATATTTTTCCTTTGAATTAATTTCCTTGTGGCTGTAATGATCAAACATATATTTTGTGTTGGATTATGACTCTCTTTTTACCTTTCAAGTAAACTAATTTGTTTTTGCCGGAATCATTATGGGTTATTTTAAAACAAGATCTGTGTCCAGTGTTCTTACTACTAGGGCTGCATTGAAGTTCTTTTGACTGAAAATCATAATTCCTTCAAACCAGGAAGCCAGTCATTGTAAGATGTGTCATTAATTTACAGATCTCTAAAAAAGCAAAGTGCTGTTTAATAAAATATGCCAGTATGGCAAGAAATAACTAATTTTAAGATACCATATACACATATTTCAGAGATATTAAAATGAGGGAAAAAATCATGTTAGAATTGGTTAAAATCAGATATATCTTTGTCCACTCCTTTCTTTTAGCTCTAAGTTCTATGCTATTTTCAGGAGGTATATCATTTTATTTACACCCTGAAAATAGAATACAACTTAGAGCTGTAATTTTTTAGCCTATCAATATGATTATATTTGTCCCTTCCCAGGGTAGTTCGATACATTGAAATGATTTTATAAGTTGAAAAATTATCTTCTCCACTCTTTCAGTTTCAGTTACCATTTTCCACAAATACTTTTAGTTCCATGCCTCATCTTTTAGTTCTCTCCATAGAGGATGAGTGACTTATCTGGTTGTAAGTTTGAGAATGGATCTGGCCATGAAAAGTTCAGTGTCTCCCCTTACATCCTCTTCTTGTAATCCAGCTGCCAATTTCCTGCACACTTTCTAGAGTGTTTGCTTCTCATGGTCTGCATTTCATAGACACTCCAGCATCATTTAGGGATGTCTTAAGTTATTCAGCTCTGCTTATGGCTGAATAGGTAAATGCAATTTTTAAATTCATGGTTGAGGGACAGATTTGTCTCAAGCAATTGAGCACCTGCTTCTCAGATGGGAGGTCCTGGGTTTAGTTCCCAGTGCCTACTAAAAAAAACAAACAAAAAAACATACAAGCAAACAAATAAAAAAAAAAAACAACTCAGGGGAATGGATGTGTTTCAGGGTTTGAGCACCAGCTTCCCACATACAAGGTCCTGGCTTCAGTTCTGACTTCAAAAAATATTCATTATTAAGACATCCATTTTTGTTGTAAATATCAGGCCCATCTTTGAATCTACATTTTAGTAGATTCATTTTAGTGTGTGTGATTTTTCTGTATCCTAACTTTTCAATACTGAAATTCAAAACAGCCAAACTAAATTCTGAATTGGTTATTCCATTACTTACTTTTATATGGTTTTATTTTATCAATATATATCTATATATTGATGTTTACACTTTTAAAAATATAGCCACGATCTAGGCAATCTTTGAGTTTTTGTCCTGTGAGTATAATATTGCTAAGACGCAGTCATGCTTTTAAACATTTTGTAGTTTACTTTTATTCTTGTGAAATATTCCTTTATGTGGTATACCATACTTGATTAAATCCACTATTCTATTAAAGGACCTTGGTTCCTTCTTCTGAACAAGGTTTATGTTCTGGGAACAGTAAAAATATGGACATTCCTTTGCATGTTTCCTGAAATACACATGAAAGAATTTCTCTCAGGTGTACATATTTGAATGGAATTGCTGGGCTTTAGGATATTTGAAATGCAACTTCATAAATAAATTTTTTCAAAGTCTAACAATTTACATTCTCATTGATGATACATTAAAAAACTCTAAAGATCCATATGTTGTCCAAAAGTTGGTAATAGCAGATATTTTAACTATTGTACATTGCATAGGTGAGAAATAGTATCTAATTGTGTCCTTGATTTGCATTCTATTGATAATTAAGGACAACTTTTCTTGTTCTTGACTATATAAATTTCCTTTTTTGTGAGATACCTGAATATATCAACCTCCCCTTCTTTTTACAGAAGTCACAATAGTGTAGGTTTGTAAATATCAAAACAATTTTTGAACAATAAATAAGTGATTTTGAACAGTCATTGAATAAATCATCAGTGTCTTAGTTTGGGTTTTCCAAAATACAATCAGATAATGGTTTGAATAAAAATAATTTATTTGGGGAGTGTAGGGAGCACCAGCAGTTGAGGAAGGCAGTGATACAGGAAACAGAAAGCAGCCATTGAACAGTGCATATCAAGTCAACTTCCATTGTGGTTGTCTGTGCTCAGCCACAGAAAGTCTCCACAAATCATAAATCAAATGGATTGAAATCATCTATATTCAATCATACCAAACCCAACATGGTAGAGATACTGGAAAGTGGTGTAAAATACATTACTCTGAGTTAAGGAACTGTAGTAACAAGACATCCTGGATATTTATATGCTAAATTCTGTCAATCTTGATGAGGTCTGCTTCTTGGGACTGCTAATTCTCTGGCATTTCTGGCCTGCTCTATGTGTAAAACTACACTTTCAGAAAAAGTCATCAGGCAAAGTGATCTTGGCATTTGTAGCACCTGTGAAGTTTACATTCAGATGGCCATGTATAAAGACAGCCCATTCCCAACATTGTGCAGATCACTGGGCTACCCCAGCTACACCTCTTCCATCCTGAGCAACCGGTTGGACCAGAATACAGAAGATTTCATGCAACCATCAGACCTTCCCTGCCCAAAGCAACCGGAGGCCTATGCACAGCTAACCATGCCTGGCTCATACCTGGAGTGACATGTCCACTTTCTTGCTCAGCTGGAGCACCTGGAACACCCTGAGGCACACAGGGTGTGTAGGACAGGGGTTGGTTGCCCATGTTCATGGAGGGAGGAAAAGGCCCAGACAAAGAGGAAATTCTAAAGGTGGCCTTTCTCCAGAAGCAAAGATCATCCTCAGATGACTCATCGGGGGATTGGCAGTCTGGGGAGATGTCTGGGGTGGGATTCTTGGGCTGTGGTTTCCTTTCAAGGCAGTGGGATTTTCTCTGTGTTTAGAAAGACACCCAGTTAACTAGCCATGGTGATGAGCTCCTCCTTAAGCCCCAGCTCATAATGAACCTCTAAGGAAGTCCTGTATTTGGAAAAGTAATGGATGAATTTCAGAACTACAGATTCCATGGAACGAAACCTTTGTGTTAATTGTTGCTACTTTCAGGCAACTCACTTGGAGGAGAGGGACATCAGACTAGACTCAACCTTCATTGAATGAATGAATAAACAAATCAATGATGTTATCATGAGGGCCCTATGTTTCAAGGCAGCAGGCCACTCTCCTCTGCCTCCTACACCTTCAGTGAGACACAAATACTCTTTAGAAAATTTATTAAAATGTCAATTCCAACTTGACTTGTTCTTTGCCAAAGGTACCACTAATTGATGGAACTCAAATTCAAATCCAGACAGTGGTCATTTATGATCATAGAACAGTTGCTTCTCACTCTCCTTGCCAGCTAAGTCAGGAGATCCAAACCAAGACATTTTCTCCTCTCACTCGGTAATGTCCAACCTTAGCTTTTGCTGGTCTCTGGCAGAAAGTGATGGTGGGTCACCTGTTGGACAATGGCTGTGCCAAGACAAAGCACATACTTCATGGAATTTCCCTATCTACCCAGAGCTAGAGGTCAGCATTCACCACCTTCTCTAAGCTTGGACCCTAATCAGTTGCAAACATTGTTGGGATCTACTTTGGCTACTGCGTAAGGGTTAGGGAGACATAGCATGTCCTGACTTCCTAATTAGACCCAGAAACAACTGACCTTGTCATGGGAGCACCAGCCTTGGCCAGGGGAACTATCACACAGTCCACAATATCCATCTCTTTCTAACTCCTGTCCACTGGCTTCATCATGTTCTTCCTCATCTGCTCCATAATCCTACATCAGCTGTTATATTTCATCAAAAGCATTGACAGAGCTGGAAAAGAGATATTGGGCCAGAATGAAGTAATGCTGTGTATGGCCTTATGCAGGATGTCCTGGGCATTCAGGCACCCAGGGTACAATTATGGGAAAAGGGCTCAGGCCCTTGAGAAGCTGCTTTAGGAGGAATGGTGTGGAAGTTTGTAATTTGCAGTATTGACAAACATCCCAGGGGATTCAAATAAAAAATACACACAAAATTTTTAAATTTAATTATTTAATTATTTATTATTTCAAATTATTTATATTTTTTGTATTTTGTCATTTTTAAAATTATCATTATTTCACTTTCTATTAATTTTATTTAGTTATTTTGTTGGCTTCATTTTGAAGAAGTTTTGGATCACAGAAGTGTTGCAACAGGGGAAGGGGAGCATCATTGGTGTGGACTGTCACTGATGGGGGATGCATGGGAGGAGGTTCACCTTGTGCATACTTATAAGGCATATGAAAGAGTTCAAGTGTTCATGGGGCATTCTCATGGTGGGTGGAGAGCCACACAATAACCAAATGAATACCCAATTCCCATCCTGGGGAGTTCTGCCACATTCTCTAATGGGACAGCAAGAATCCCCTGAGTACAGGGTCACTGACTAATGAAGGATGGACTATTGGTGGGCCCTTGATAATGGTGACTGTACTTATGGAACTTTTCTTTTGAAATTGAAACATAGGCCAGTATTATAGATTTCCTAAGAGTTACCTCCTGAGAGCCTCCTTCTTGCTCAAATGTGGTATCTCTTGGCCAAAGTCAGCATATAAGTGCTTTACCTTCCCCCCAGCATGGGACATGACTCTCAGGAATGAGCCTCCCTGGCAATAAGGGATTACTACCAAGCACCAACTGGCAATGCAACTGGAAGAAGACCTTGACCAAAAGAGGGAATGGGTAACGACAAATGAGTTTATATGGCTAAGAGACTTCAAAGTGCATTGGGAGGTCATTCCAGAGGTTACATTTATGCTCATCTCAGCAGGATCTCCTTGACTGCCACAGTAAATATTGCCTAAAATAGCAAAGCTCCTGAGGAATCTGGAGACATCCAGACACTACAGGCAGGGCTGACAGCTCAGGAGTTTGGCACCCTCTCAAGGGGCCCTACTTTGGAATTTATGTTGCCCAGTGTGACAAAGATGGACTCAGTTGAGGTTTCCCTACACATAACTCTTCTGCCCCATATATTTGAACCTATAGTTAGTACTAAAGTTGATAGGTGTATGTACTAGAGAATTAAATCTTTGGACTTTCCATGTGTCAATTGGACCCTTAATCTCCACAGAGTTGTAACACCTACTCTTCAATTCATTGAACTCACCCAGGACAATTAACAAGGAAATGATGTTGGACAATGACCATCCCAAGGAACAGAGAGAGTCTACAACTGCAAGCAAGATAGTCCCATCCATCTGCTCCATGGGATCAAAGCCCCCTCTCAATTAGAGGCAGAGAGGACATCACCATCCCAGAATCCTCAGTATTGGGGAAAGAATGATGGGCTACAGTAGACTTACTGTTTTTCTACTATAGATTTATTGTGATTCTAGCAATGGAAGAACTTTTATCATTGATGTGGAGGCAGTGGCCACCAGAGGTTCTGAGGGATGGCAGAGGGAAAAATAGGTGTAATATGGGGACATTTTTGGGACATTAGAATTGTCCTGAAAGACATTGCAATGACAGATACATGTCATTATATATTTTGTCATAACTTACAAAATTGTGCAGAAGAGAGATTAAACTTCAATGTAAACTATAATCCACACTTAGCAGCAATGGTCCAAAATGTGTTCCTCAATTGTAATAAATGTACCACACTAATGAAGGATTTTATTAATGTGGGGAATTGTGGGAGGGGGAGGGAGTGGGGTATATGGTAATCCCCTGCACTTTTTATGTAACATTTATGTAATCTAAGTATCTTTTGAAAAATAAAAAAATTAAAAAACCACATTCCCAGAAAATCTTGGGTGTGCCTCATAGGTTGTATGTATGCCTGAGAATGTACATACCATTTTGTGACCACATTTTTCTGCACAGTGTGTCTATACATTGATATGATTCTCTAAGGGGACGGTCTCTAAATCAATGCAAATAACCCAGTTCTTGACAGATTTATGGGGTTGTGGCTAGTTCTCCAACTTTCCCTGAACAGCCCTGGTAGGACTTCCCTGAAAGCAGTCACCTTCTTGATAACGCTGCCCCAATATCATTAGGTTAAGAGCCCAGCTGGAGCCCCATTTTCTCTCACTTCGCCAGTAGCCATTCTTTGTCAATGTCAGGGTTGCCTGGTCATGAGTAATAAGTTAGCTTTTGCAAAGCAAGGTGCCAAGAACCATGGGTTCCTGTTGCCCTTGCCTTCACCCATAGAAGAAGACAGTTCAGGACATGCTGATATGTGGCTTAATGACACAGACTGGTGTCAGGACAAAATTGGTTCCTGCCCCCATCACTGACCTCTGGGCCTCTAGGTCTAATCTTAGACACCCAGACCATTGCACCTCTACTCCCAACCCAGGCAGCCTGAATGTGCAGGCTGAGGGGATATTGGCTCCTGGGCTGAGGTCTGGCTTATGAGGCCTCCCTCATAACTGAGTCAGATGTTAGATGGTCCCACTTGTGTTCAATGTCTTGGGATAGGGGCCAATATGCACTCTTCTTCTGTCTCAGTTGTGTGCCCTGAAGCCTGGATCCTCAAGTTTGTGAGACTCTTTTTACCCCAAGAAGCTCTCACCACGTCTGTTAGAGTTGGTCTCTTGGATCAGGAGGGTTATGGTGGCCCTTAGGCTATCATTGGGAAGTGCAGGCACCTCTGCTCACTCATCGCTCTGAATATTTTTCTGTGACCTGTGACAAGGTAGAAGAAATGGAATGTGAAATTCTAGGTTGGGGACTCTAAATATATGCCAGTAAATTCTAGGGTGGGGTCTCAGTGACGTTGGGCTTTTGTTAGGAAATTGGACATAGTGAAAGTTTTTAGAGATGAACATGATAATGAACATATATCAATCTTATACCCAAGCTAGGGTGCTTAACCTGTGTGTTCCCTGATCCCCTCAAATTGTATACAAAATTGGGTATGTGCCAATGCATATTTTCAGGGGAGAGTGTTCATAGCTTTCACCAGATTTTCATACAGAATTTAACTTTATCCTTCATCTCCTCCACCTAACCCCATCACTGTTCAACTCCCCCAAATTTAAAACTTCACTAAGAATAACTGTCTTGAAATGTTCTGGGTTGCAATTTAGAATATCCAGTAACATCAGGGGAATTAAGCTGAGGTCCAAGGTGCCTATGAATGATTGAGCTCAGTCTAGGAGAACATAATCCCCACAAATAAACTACCTGTATTTCTTTGGGGGAGACAGTATAGAAGTGGCAGCCTTTCAAAAGGGCCAGTGACACAAAATGTTGAAGATCCACATACCTCTGGCACATTCTTTCCTTCTAAGAGGATGTTTACCCTGAGAAGATTATGACTTACCCACAAAATCTTTCATACACATGGAGAGGTAGGAGCCAAAGAGAAAGCAGCAGAAAATGCCTTCAGGAAGCTCAGAGCTACAGCTTTTTGCACAGAATAGCTGGTTACTTACATGTGCAACCAACTATGAGCATTGATAAAATAAAATAGTGGATGGGTGGCCCCTGGCAACTGGGCCTCTGTTTTGTGTCTGGGATCATTTAGGTGGTGGCAATGAGGTGAAGCTAGCAGAGCATGCCTTGGTGGGGCAGGTGGGACCATGGTCCCAGGGAGCAAGGTGAAGAGCAGGTACATGAAGTGCTACAAGGAGACATGCCTTGCTACCATGTGTGCATGCCTTGCTACCATGAGCTGCTGCTCTACTGCCTGCCCATCTGGCTGCTGGAGCAGCACACAAGCACTGGTTCTGAGGGCATGGGTCCTGGGGCCTGGACTGTGCCTTGGATGACTTGGTAGTGGCAGGTGGCAGGGGCTCCCTATACCCCACATCAGTGTTTGCTCCTATGCCCCACATCGGTGTTTGCTCCAACCTTGCTCAACAACCTCCACCCTGGTCCATGGTACAGGAGGGCCAGGGAAGGCCAGGGGAAGTTCAGGAGGCCTTGAGGGTTCATGAGCCAGTCATGGGTGTTGTGGGCCCCTGAATGGTCAGTGAAAATAGAAGAAAATCCTGAATAATAAATTGTAAAAAAGGAAGCTGATTAATTACCCAACAATGCTGAACCTCAACAATATCGAAGTGCCTTATTTGCCAGAGGAAATAAGAGAGCAGTCCAAAGTCCTCAAAGATCCTCAATTAAAATAAAAAACACCAAGCATCCAGTTGCTCTCTATGGCTGGGGAGACAAACAGCTACAGGAATCCAGTAAACTCATAATGTCTGGGCTTCTGTCTCTGTGAATGAGATTTATGAATTGTCATTATGAGCCAAGAGCAGAAGACAAGTGGAGAAGAGGAAATTGGCTGCTCAAAGACAATGTCCTCACTCTGCAAACATGGAGAAAAAAGTAAAGGTTTAATCTTCTTCCTCAGATAATCCATGGATGACAAAGTACATGAGATGTTACTCAGCAAGAGCTTAAAGAAACAGTTGCTTGTTATGTGTTGAAATAAAAGGGGCAGTAGACGATGCCCCTTTTATTTGAACCTATAATTAGCACTATATTTGATAAATATATGTACCAGAGACTGAAATCTTTATTCCTTCCATATGCCAGTTGAGCCCTGAATTTCAGCAGAGTTGTAACTCCTACTCTCTAGTTCATTGGACTCACCAAGGAAAACTAACAAGGAGTTGATGATGGACAACACCCATCCCAAGGAACATATAGTGTCTGCAAGTGCGAACAAGATAGTTCCATCCATCTGCCTCATAGGACGTGAGCTGCCTCTCAATTAGATACAGAGTGTGCATCACCATCCCCAAATCCTTAAGATTGGGGAATGAACAATGGACTAAAAATAGACATTATTATTCTATTATTTAGTATTATTATTTTAGTAATGGAAGAACTCTTTTCATTGATATAAAGGCAGTGGCCAGCAGAGGTTCTGAGGGATAGGAGAGGGAAGAATAGGTGTAATATGGGGGCATTTTGGGGGCAATGGAATTTTCCTGCATGACATCACAATAACAGATACAGCCCATTATATATTTTGTATTAACCTATAAAATTGTGTGGGACAGAGTGTAAACTATAATGTAAACTGTAGTCCATGGTTAATAGCAATGTTTCAATATGAGTTCTTCAATTGTAACAAATATATGACACTAATGAAGGATGTTGTTAACGAAAGAAATTGTGGGAGGGTGAGGGGGTGGGGCATATAGTAATCCCTTGTATTTTTCTATGTAACATTTATTTAATCTAAAGCTTCTTTAAAAATAAAAAATAATTTAAATAAAGGAACAGTTGCTTGGGCATCTTCTTTTAAAAAGAGCAAATGAAAGAAAGAAAAAAAAAAACAAAACATGGATACATGATAAAAAAACCAACTGAGTATGCAAAATTTTTCTTGGGGAATTTCCAAGTGTTTGTTGTTTTGATGAATCTTGGCCACTTACCTAAGCAGTAGGGCAGACAGTTGAAGCCATAGACATTTGAACTTATTTATGAAGATAATTCCCTAAATCTTTGATATTCTTATAAAGATTTTATTTTAAACCATCTTACTCTTTTAAGATATGGGCACCAAATACCTTTAAATGGCTATAGATACTTAACGTTCAGTACCTCTTTCATAATTTAAGGTGGAGCCCATTTTTCATCTTGGTCTGAATAACTATTCAAACACCATAACTTATAAAGTCATTCTACCTTGAACCATAAGACTCATTTTCATTATGTTCAGTTTTTTTAGTGAAAGAATTAATATCAAGTCAAAAATCAGTTTCAACAGTAGTACTGAGTCCATGTATGCTAAAAGTAGAACCTTGGTAATTCCTGAAAATTTAAACTTACTTATATTTCAGTTTAGCACCACTTCATTTTGTAGACCATGATATTTAAGATTTATCTGGGCTGGCTAAGGGTGATGTTTTCTCTTTAAATTATCATCCAGGCAATCATTATTTAATAGTTCAAATGCCTTCCAATAAGCAAAGCATCAATATTATATGGATTCAGAGTAGAAGTGAAGTTTCTTTTGAGTCAAAGACTGACACATTATTATTTTTCTTAAATAATGCAAGGATGTTTAGAATATATAATGGGGAACTCAGCACTTACTGCAGTCTAGCCTCTTGGTGTCCACCCACTATGGAATTTTGCCTCTTTCATAGTAACTAGCAGTGACATTTAGAATTTACAGTCTGAAAATCATCTAGTCACTGTGGATGCAGGAAGAATGTTAAGATATCAGTTATAGATGTTGCTTACCCCCACTTTTTCTATGTTTTCCTCTACCTAACTTAACATGATAGTCTTGATGATGTGAAATATTCATGCTTTTGATTGAAGTAAAATACTACTTGATTCCCAGTCAGTATATCTATGGAGCATTTGTGAGAATGTGGTGTGTGAATAAGCACAGAAGTAAAATTTTAAATGCAGTGTTCCTTCTCTTTAATACATTTGCTTTAGGGATAGAAAAAAAATGTTTTTTTAAAAAGACTAGTTTTCATCAAAGAATAAGGTCTTCTCTAGTGGAGACAAGAATCTACTAGGAAGGTGAGTATTAAAATATTTTATAAGAAATGAGAAAGTTTCCTTGCTTCTGCCAATTAGCACCTCAAATTGTGTGAATGAAGATGTGGTGTTAGATGAGAATGATAGTTTCCTTGTTAGTTTTAAAATGAGCCCTTAGGTTACCATATTCAATTCTGAGAACTTCCATCTTATAACCATACTAAGCTTAGAAAAGTCATACTGAATTGTGAACTTTTAATGAAACTTTTTACTATATTTCAATAGTTTTGAGGTGAATTCTTTTACAGAGAGCTCTCCTCACCAGTGAGGTGTATATTTAATAAGGAAATCTAAATTCTATATGTTGTCCAAGACAACCTTGCCAAGAATTTTGGTAAATTTTGGTGTTACTATTATTAAAGTCTTTACACTTTGCAAGTACCTAAAGATCAAATTAATGTGGCAATGTGCAATGGTGTAGCTGACTGTGAAACTGTTGCTTTAAAGCAACTTCTTGCATGTTCAATTTTACCCATAGATCTCAAGCTTTTCCTATAGCATCTGACAATCTGAGGCACTGATGGACCGCCTCAGAATCCTGACTTTCTCTCAGGCTTTGAACAAGCCAGTCTTTCCCTAGTTTAGAAAATAGACTCATACTTAAGTTGTGTACTACTGAAAACTCCAGATATCTGTGAGACCCAGAAGGCAAACACTGACCATTTACCCCCTTCTTTTTAAGTGAAGGACAAATGAACAAGACTTTTAAAGCACTTTTGAGGTGCCTGAACAACAAATGAAGAATTATGAATCAACTGTGTGTTTCCCTTCAACGTCCAAGTCTTTAGTTGGTTAGGGTTTCTTTTATTTAGGGGTGACTATTACAACTTTTGAATCTACAAACTTTTTATGTTGTAACAATTCTATGAGCCTACTTTCTTCTTCTCATCAAAGAAACTAATGTAATTATAATCATATTCTTAATTCTTGGGACAAACTGAAAGACAGTGACATAGTTTAAAATGATCATTCATGTTGAAAAAGTCTGAAACTATTTGACAATCCAGTGATATTTAAAATATAGAATAAAATAATTATGTATGGCACTCTTTTTAAAAATTTGGTTTTAAGTTGTTAAAACAATTTCCAAAAAAATTAAAATAAAATAGTGCAGGTCATTAGGCTCAGGTGATTAACCTTGGCTTATTCCTGACCTACAATCACATGATAGAAACTGGGGAGAGGTAACCTTTCTGATAATGCTTATGGTAGTAGGAGGTGGAGATTTGGAAGCAGTGCTGGGATTAGGGTAAGGCAAGTGAGGTAGGGATTAGCAAGTATAAGGAGAGGATATCAAGAGCCCCATGAAGAATGCCTTTGATGGGATCATCTGTAGACTAGAGCCAGTGAGGATATAAAATGTGTGCTGAAAATATACCAGTAGAAACTTCCCAAACTAAAGGTAGAGAGAAAACAATGGTACAAAATATCCAAACATTGTGGGAAAATTAAAAAGGGATGACATAAGTGTAATAGAAATAATTGAAGGAGAAGAAAGAGATAAGCAGAGGAAATATATGTTGTAGTAATACCTGACTATTGTACAAAATAAATGCCAGACACCATCAATAGATCCAGGATGCTCTGAGAATCTTAGACAAGATAAATATAAGAAACCTACACCTAGGCATATCATATCGAAATCAAAGTTCACAAGGCAAAGAATAAATATTGAAAGGAGTCAGAGGAGAGGGAAATAAACTCTTAACATCAAAATCCAGTTACCTAGGGAGGGACAAGGTTGAGAATGAGATTAGACTTTTTTGGGAAGCCATTTAATAAACAAAAAGAAGAGTGAATTAATTGAAATGGTGAAAGAAAATATAAAACATATCAATGTAGAATTCTTTTCTTTTTAATTTGTTATATACTTTATTTTTTATTTTTATTTTTTTATTGCGGGTAAAAATCAAATTTTTCACAATACATACCAATATTTGTAAAATGATATATAAATACATATGCATATATGTGCAATTGTTTACATAAATGTTAT
>JAQZBX010081585.1:0-13651 GCA_029593785.1 Cabassous unicinctus | reverse complement strand
ATCTTCCTTATGGACAGAACCTCAAGTAGTTCATTTGGTTGTTCATATTGCTTGAAAGGAGTAATGACCAGATGTGAATTTTTATATCCACTCATGGGATGTGGTATGTAGGCAATGATTTGGCTGGATGGGTAGGTACTTGGAATGAACTCTGTTGGAATATTGGTAATGAGGAGTTCTATGAGAAAATTATTAAGATAGGTATTTTCTGAATGGGCAACATGAAGATATTAGTGTCCCAAGTGATCTCATCAGAGAAGTAGTTTAAAAATCAAATGGATAGGATGATGATTCTGCTGCCAACATTCAGCCTTTCCCCCCAAACAATCTTTTCATTCCCCAATGGACTTAAGAACAATGTGGCCATGGTGTCAGTGATTGAGGTTATGCATAAGCTCAGCAAAATTAAATTCCACTCACTGTCACCAAGGCTGACCTGGCTACAGCCACTTTATTTGTACCCAATCTGCCACCCTCAGAGACCAATATTCAATCATGATATGGCATCATTTCCTGAGGTGCTAAGCCTATTGGCAAGTTTATTACAATGGTCCACTTCTACCATGGAAAGGGAAGGGTTTCATTCTTACTTACTTTGAATAGGGAGTTGCTATCCCTGCACAAAATGCTTTTGTCAAAACTATCAACCATGTACTTATAGAACATTTTATCAACCATTGTGTAATTTATTACAGTGTTTCTTCTGATTAAGAAATACACTTCAGGGAAAACCAGAATGCTAATGGTAAAACTATCTTTCATGGTTAGGACAGTATTCTCTTCTAGGATATCCATGCTATAAATTTGCATCCAATATATAGTGTTGTTTCTCCCTGAGCCAGGACACATGGGTCCATGAATCAAGAGGTGAAAATATAAGTTACATGGCTCACAATTACCACTTGTAATCCATGAGCAAAATGCTTACCTCCTGTCCCTGTGACCAGAGGTTCTGGTGGTTTAGAGTTCTTAGTTCCAAATGGAGGAGTTCTACAACCAGTAAACATTGACCTGAACATTCGATCTGTTACCCAGACACATTTTGGGTCCTCATGTTTCTGAATCAACAGCAAGGAGGGTATTACTGCATTGCCTTGGGTGATTGATCCTAATTACCAATGAGACATTGCACTGCTGTTATATCATATAGATAAGAAAGAGAATGTCTTGAATATGTGAGCTTGCATAGAGTTTTTTCTTAGTACTTACCATGCCCTGTGACTAAAATCAATAGAAAATTACAACCTCATTGAAGACTACTAATGGCCCTTTCCTTCAAGGAATGGTGTTTTGGTCACCTGGATTAAAGAACCACAATAATATGAGTAACTTGTTGATGACAAAGGGAATGTGGAATAAATATTGAGAAAAGATATTTATAAATACCAGGTACAATCATATGAGAAGTCAAAGAAATGAGCAATAAAATTGTTATGCTATTTCTTCTTTATTATGTTATGAATATATTTTGTGTGTTATATCATTGTCTTCTTTCCTCTCTTATCCTCATCATATTTCATAAGTTGTATTAACTTTATATCAAGTTAAAGATTATCAAGGAAAAGAGTGAATATCTTGAATCCTCTTCTCCTGAAAGGGTTAGTTGTTTGGTGGTTGTATGCAGAAGAGTTATACCATGCTAAGAATAAGTTTGGCTTTGTAATTACCTTACTTGAAGGTTAAATATATATATATTTTAAAGATTTATTTTTATTTTATTTATCCCCCCTTGCTGCTTGTGCTTCCCGTGTCCACCTGCTTTGCATTTTTCTGTGTCTGCCCATCTCTGTCTGTTGTGTCATCTTGCAGCATCAGCTCCCTGTGCCATGCAGGCTGGCTTGACTTTACCAGGAGGCCCCAGGAATTGAACCTGGGGCCTCCCATATGGTAAATGGGAGCTCAACCAATTGAGCCACAGCCACATCCCAGTTAAATATATTTTACGTAGATGCATATTGGTTCAGTGTAAAGAAGGGATAGGCTGTGATTGTTAATTTTAGTTGTCAACTTGTCAAGGTTATGGTGACCTGTTGTTTAAAAACTGTCCTAGATTTTGTTGTAGTGACAAATTGTAGATGTGATAAGTATATACACACTGTTTAAATGAAGAACATTTCCTTTGATGATATGGATCAGTTTCACTCAATCCTTTCAAAGCTTAAAGGAAAAAGAAAATAAACAGCAACAACAACAAAATAAAATGTGATTCCAAAAGTAGAAGAAATTCTGCCCCAAGTATAAACCTTTGTTCTATGAATTTCCAGCCTACTGACTTCCCTTAGAAACTCAGAATCAAGGCTTCAACATCACTCTTACCATAATTTCTCTGCCTTACAGAATTCAGCCTGCCCTATGTAATTTAGACCTGTCATCACAACCACTTATTAAATTTCCTTAAAATAAATAGATTTTTATATGTATTTCCATATATTCTATACATTCTTTTTTTGGAGTCACCTAATAAACACATCCACAAATTGATATAACTATAATCAATATCTGATATTTCCTTGTCCTGAAAGTAAGATCTATGGTTAAATCTCCAGAGAATCTCTGGCAAGCAAAACCTTCTCAAATACCCATGTTTATCTTCAGTTCAACCCTAAGTAATTCTGACTCTCCCCACAAGCATGATGGACAAATAGGTATGAAATTATGGCTTCTTACATAAATTCAATGCTACTCTGTTTTTTTTTAAATATCAAGTGACACCTTTTCACTGTTAGCACTGGGAGAGTTCATAAATGTTACCTTGAAAAATATATTCAGTATTGTGACCATCAGGGATTTCCAATTTTTCTATGTTAGCAGCAGGCAGTATGGTCAGTCAGGTAGAGATTAAATTCCCCCCATGCACCCATACTATTCAGGAAAAACAGTAATTC
The DNA here is from genome assembly GCA_029593785.1 of Cabassous unicinctus. Taxonomy (NCBI): domain Eukaryota; kingdom Metazoa; phylum Chordata; class Mammalia; order Cingulata; family Chlamyphoridae; genus Cabassous; species Cabassous unicinctus. Next base: position 10,766 of record JAQZBX010081585.1, on the reverse strand, counting down.
CTGGCACTAGGGGCTCCTGGGCAGGAAAGGATATGATTGTAGTTAGAGATGACTTATATTTCCAAAAACCTAATCTCCACCTCAATTGGGACATGCAAATGCCACTTCAATCTGCTCCTGATCACATAGACACATATTAAATATCAATATGCCCTGTGAGGGACAGAAATATGTGGCTCCAATAAGAACTTTTCTATCCATGAAGAAAGAAGTTTGTGCTTGTGGAGTTGCTCATTGTAATCTGTTCAAATAGAACCCACCTCCTTACAGGACAATAATCATACTGTGGATTTGCTATTGGCCAAAGGTGCTCAATGTCTTGCTCAGAGAACCAATTTCCCATTGTGGCAGTTTAGAGTATTTTTGAATCCAATAAAAGGAAATATTATGTAAGCAAACTAATCTATTCCTCTGCATGTGATACCTTTGATTCCACTGAATTCAGTTGAGGGTACATTGATTAGATTACTAGATGAAATTGCTTTAGAGCTTTTGATTGGAATATTTCAGTGAGGCATGCCTCAGGTTGAGTCTCTGCTTCTTGCTTGGTCTGATTTAAACAGACACTCACACAGACAGAAGGAAAAAGGGAACTGCCATGTTTGATTCTACCATGAGAGAAACAATCCAGTTTTGTCCATAGCTGAGCTGCAAGAACAGAAGCCCTAAGAGACAAGCCCTATGCCAGGAGACAGAGGACTACAGGATTATTTAAGTACAAAGTGCCAAGAGGGCTGGGCCCACAGAACAGCTTAAGAGGAAATGGTGAGCCTGGAGGGGAATGCAAAAGCCAGCATGTGGCTGATGACTTTGGTGGGAAAACTCCTTTTGTGGTGCCTTGAGTTGGATTTTTCATGGCCTTGGAACTGTAAGCTTTTACCATAAATAAACACACTTTATAAAAGCCAAACCATTTTTGGTCTTTGCATCTACACAGTTTTGACAAATTAAAACACTCATACAAAAATAATTGCCATTGTTAAAAAACTTTATGGACAGTGAAGAAGGACTATTCTTTTCTGAGCAATTTTGTTATAGGAAACATATAATTTAGCTTTCCAAAGAACTCTGTAAATGGCCCATTAATTTGTTTCCTCATTGTCACACTTCATTTTGTTATCCTTTTTCACTTATTTCATCAAGAACATATGCCAAGAACTGAGAAATAAATTAGTAAAGTGTGTTTATTTTCAAGGTAATTTTATAAACTGCTTTCAAGGAAAGACAGGGAAAATCAGCAATTTGATTTAGTGTTGGCTAACAAGACTAAAAATGCTCAGAAACATATATATAGTGGATTCAATAGCATTACATATTGTGTAAAATATAGTGGATATCAAAACCTTTAAGTTCAAACATCACAGTGCCTTAATTATTGATATTAAATGTTGATATATGTTCCTTTAAATGATCATGTGTTTAAGTCAATAAACTTTTTTCCCTATCAGAGTAGGTACTGAATTTAGGCTTCACTTAATATCAGCCATTGCCAAAGTCTTCTCACTATAATTGCTGTGCTTCCAACTATTTTAAGGCAAAAACAACTTTCTGTATTTTGTTTTGGTATGCAACTACAAGAATCAATGAGACATATAGTTTATTATAGTCCTAGATTTCATCTAATGAATTTGCAAACCCAAGCAATCCCTTGCCCTAAAAGTACACCATTCATGTGTTATTTCAATATAGGCTATGTAATATAAGGGTATTTATAAGTTAGAGAAAATCCTCTTGGCTTTATCTTGCTCACAGACCAGGGAGTCAGAATTTCCTAATGCATGATCCTTGAGTTATTATTCAATAGGCTAAATGTTTTTTCAAGTGCTTTGATAAGGAATGGTCTACTAAATGTGAATAGGTGATTTGCTTTTGCCTGTTCTGTTTTATAAGTACAATATTTTAGATTTCAAGTTTGATGTCTTATGGCTTAGGTTAGCAAGTTGAAGTTATGGTACCTTTAGCCAAATGATATTGTTTAATGTGTAATTCCTTCACATCTAGATTATGTACTATATGAACATCCCAAAAATTTCATTATTCCTTGATTCCCATGTGTCTGTTGCACCAAGGATGCATGCTAGATGAAGTTTGTTCATTTGCATAACTGCCACATTGTCTCAAAGGATGTTGTTCTTTTCCTGGTATCAGCTACTGCCTCTATCTATTGAATGATGCTGTGTATTTTAATCTTATTGAAAGACTAAATGTAGATAAGCATTTGAAAATAAAATCAGTGAAGCAGGAGTAGCTCAGTGGTTGAGTACCTGCTTCACATGCATGAGGTACTGGATTCAATTCCTGATACCTCCTACAAAAACATTTTATCCAGGGTGTTCAACTTGAGAGTGGGGGATCTGTGCCATTCCTAGCCATGGGGGTAAGAATTAATGGTTTTAATTTTGGCTTCTTCATGTCTCTGTTCCTCACCCTCCTGAAGGATGTATAGCACTCTTCTGGTCTGCAGATCCCCAAAGCAGCTCTATTGGACAGCTTGTTGTCCTTCCTCCATTTTTTTTTGTGAGAGAGTTGAGCCATGCCTACTTGATTCGACACCTTTTTGCTGGGCAGCCTCTGGTACCATTAATTTTTGACAAGGGTACAAAGATATTTCAATAAGAATGAGTAGTTTCTTCAAGAAATGATGCTGAGACAACTGCATATCTATATGTAAAAGAATAAAGTTGCATCCTTACCTCTCACCATATTTTGATTGAACTTGGATTTTAAAGAACTTGGCTTTTTCAAGCAATCCTAAATATGACACTGTATTAGTCAGCCAAAGGGGTGCTAATTTGAAATACCAAAAATGGGTTGGTCTTTACAAAGGGTATTTATTTGTGGTAGAAGTCCACAGATACCAGGCCATAAAGCGTTATGTTTCTTCTCTCACCACAGTCCATTGCCACATGTTAGAGCAACACAGCTGCTGGCGTTTGCCAGGGTTCAGGCTTCTGGGGTTCCTCTCTTCCCAGGGCTGCATTTCTCTCCAGGCTTAGCTCCTGTTTCCTCCACAAGGTCAGCTGTAGACAATCAGGCAAACGGCTTGCTTCTCTTCTCCTGGGGCCTTCTTTCCAACATCAAAACTGCTTCTCAAAAGACTGCTGCTGCTCATATCTGTTCTTGCCATGCCTTTTATATTTGATTCCCCTCCCACCAAGGGGTGGGGTTCAACACCCTAATCATAACCTAATCATGCCCAGATTAACAGATCAGTTTACAAGCATGATCTACTTATATTTTTGGAATTCATAATTACATCAAATTGGCTAACAGTTACAGACACCAAAAGCAAAAGCAAATTAAAAAATACTAATAGTAGATCAACTGGATATTATGAAAATAAAAAACTTCTGAGTATCAAAAATTATTCTAAAAAAGTAAAATTGAAATATCTGGAAATCTTATGTATGATTGTATTAGTTGATTACTGATAGTATGCAGAATATGTGTGTATGGGTACTATAAGACACATACTCACTCACACACATATTCATACAACTCAACAATGTAAAGAAATAACCCAATTAAAGATAAGCAAAAACCCTTCAATAGTCCTTTCTGTAAAGATGCTATTCAAACTGCAAACAAGGAAATGAAAAGATGGTCAAAATCTGAAACCAGTAAGCAAATGAAAACCAAACAACAATAAGGTACCACTTCTCACCCACTAGGATGGTGTAATCTTTTTTTTCCTTTCATAAAAGTAAGGATTGGTGAGAGTGTGAAAAATTGGAATACTCTTAAATAACTAGTAGTGAGGTGAAATGGTTCAGCGACAGTTCATAATATTTTAGCATTTCCTGAAATGTTAATGTTAGAATTTGCCTACAACTCCAGGAAAATAACATGTTCTGGCAAGGATGTTCACAAATAATCAATACTGGTTGCTAATCTACCAGTCTCCTACAACTTCCCTCCTGTGTTTTACATATCAGTTTTCAAACAAAACCTCCTTTTTTCCAAAGCTCTGTAACCTCTTTGCTCTGCTACAATTAATGGATCTCAGTCTTGTTTTGACCCCTTTGCTTAAAAGCAGCAAATCCACCTCATCAAGAAATTTTTGTCTGTGATACTTAAATAAATATAAGCTAGAATGTAAGCCATCTATTACTAAAATCCAGGTGTTTTTTTCTGCTTCCATCTTATTTCTAAACACCAAAGCCACAAAAGTCTGACAGGGAAATCATTAGTAACTGGCAACACAGCCATGGTCTCACTGGTGTGCTTGGTTCAAGCACAGTCCTGATCAGCAACCTCCTGCCTTTGGCCTTCTACTTGACAGTAAATCCCCAAAGGTGGACATATCCTTGGGCCTTAGATCTGGTTCTGCAGTCATATTTATGGGTATCAGACAACAGGCAGCATTGTGGAGAGATCATTGCTTGGGTGGCATACACCTCCCTGCAAGCTTGAGTTTCCTATCACTGTTGTGAATGGTTATGATAAACTTGGGAATCAAAAGAACACATATTTTAATCTCTTATAATTCTGGTGTTAACTGAAATAAAATTCACAGGGCCAAAATCAAGGTATTGATTCCCTTTATCTAGAGATTCTAGGAAAGGATTGGTTTCTTTACTTTTTCAGCTTCTGGAGCAACATTTCTTGAATTCCCTCACTCATAGCCCCTTGATCATCTTGAAAACAAGTTGCATAACATCCTACTTCAGCAGTTAAATTGTTTTCGTTATTCTCCTGCAATCTAATATCCATTACCTCCTCATATAACAAGTGAATAATACTATACAGGGTGTTATTAACTGCGTGGGTGGGGGAAATACACAAAGTATAAGATACTGAATATAGTTGTTGGTGTTTTGATGATGCTCTTTCATGGTTTTAGGCAGTTGTTTTGCAATGGTGTGGGGTGATGATGGTGGGGTGATATGCATATTTGTTTTGTAAGTTTACTATTTATATACTATACATTTATTGTTTATGGATGTTCACGTATGAATGATAAACTTCAATTAAAAAGTTATTATACAACACATATTCTCATTTATTATAATTCTGGTCTTAAGTCTGAAATAAGATTCACTGGGCCAAAATTAAGGTTTGACAGGGATGTATTCCCTCTATCTAGAGATTCTGGGAGAAGACGTGTTTCTTTCTTTTTCAGCTTCTTTAGCAGCATTTCTTCAATTACCTCATTCATGGACACTTCACCCATCTTGAAAACCAGTTGTGTAATGTCCTAATTCAGTGGTTATGTTGGTTTGTTTTTTTCTTGCAATCTAATATCCCTTTCTTCCTCCTATAAGGACACTTGTCATTACATATAGGGCCCACTGCAAAATCCAATACAATAGGATCTCAAAATTGTTAGCTTAATCACATTTGCAAAGTCCCTCATGCCATATAAGGCAACACTCATAAGTCTCTTATTTAAGAATGTAGATTTCTTTTGGGCTACCTATTCAGCTTAATGCATTGCCTTTGAAGAACAGTTATTCATTTGCCCCCAGGAACTCAGTGTCCCATCCTCTTTTCTCTTGTACAGTAGGTATGTGTGTTTGAACATGTGTGTGAGTGGGTGTGTTTTTGTGTGCTTGATGTTTAAATCATTTTTCATAACCACATACATGATCCATCTATGCCTCTGAAGGTGTCTGTCTGGTACATATTAATTTTTGTAATTTGGAAGTATGTAATTAATAACTATGGAAATGACACCTTCTGAAGTAGAAGGCCTCTGTTAGTCTGGTGCACACAGATTGCAGGTAGATGTCCTTGTGAGTCCATAGGGAACAATTTACCATGGCTTAGAAACAAGGTCCCTCTCACATGCAAATGACAACCCATGCTTACAGGGTTAAACCAGTGCAGAATGGGAAATCTTGTACTTCTCTTCTGTGTGAACTGGGTGTGAGCTCAGGGACAAGATCATCTTATGGACTTGGAAACCTTGGGGTTCTTACTTTTCTTGATGGCAGCAATGCTCTGTAAATGTCTTAGGGATTTGTGGTAAAGGAGCTGATTGGTGAGGGTTCAAATATCTTACTGTGTTTGACACTGTCCACAGATCTGCTATCTTAGAGCAGCAGGTGCCCATACCAGGCCAGGTGAAACCCTCAAAGACCCTTTTGCTCACCTGAAATATCAGCAGATTCTTCAGCAAAGCTCATTTCCCTGCTGAGACTGAATCCATAAATCCCCAGGTGTCATTTGTTCTGCATACACCAACCATTTCTACTGTAGCAGAGTATCCATTACAGAAACATGCCAAGAACCAGTTCCTGTTTCAGCTGAGCTCCATGACTGCCTTGGACAAAGCTATGTATAACTGTGTAAGAATCACTGAGAAAGTGGGGTCTCAGGCACAAATGTCCCCTTGTGGTTGGCCCAAATGGGGGCTGACCTGTAGGGAGAGCACAAGATCCATGAATCACTGAGGCCCTCTTGATAAAGAGGTGCAGAGGGAGCTTTAGTAGGAGTTTCTTGAATTAGCCTAGTATTTCCTCTTTTTATAAGAAAGAGAAAATATCTTTCCAACAGAATGTCCCTTTCTAACATGTACAAATATATTTGCAGATCCTAATTTAAGATGTGTGATGATGTGTGTGTTATTTTGTACTTATGTATACATCATGTATATTATTGTATGTATATTCACATGTTTTGATGTGTGCCCATTAGTTTGTGGGTAGATATGTCTGTTATTCTGCAGGTGATTGGGTGCATGTCTGTGTGTGCATGTGTGTTTATTAATGTGTGAGTAAATGTGTGTTAATTTGGGTATATTAGTGTTTGTGAATCTTACCATTTGTGTTAGGTTGAGGTTGTTACTGTGTGTGTTTGAATGTGTTAGTGTGTGATTGTGTTAGTGTTTATGGTAGTGAGCATATGTTATTTAATGGGAATTAGTGTTGGTGCTTGTATGTGTGTTGGCTAAACTTAACTATATGTCAACCTCTGTGGATGCCACACAATTTAATACACAGGCACCTCATCAGTCTTTGCTAACTCAATGTACTCTGTCCCAATTGTGATATAAGTGAGGGTAAGGCAAGTGCATCTTCTCCTGGTTGTATTGATCAATCTCAAGACTGATGAGACTCATCCCATATTCTCAGGGGTCTGCACTGATTCCTAGAAGAGTTTCTAGATCAGACCTCAAGGGGAAAGACTCAGAACACACTTAACCTCGAGAATAGCCCTGGGACCCTACATGAAATAGTCTTAACAAAAGTATTGAGGAATTCGACATTAATTGGATAAGCAACATTGAACTTCATCTTCTAGGATTTTTTCTCAGTTGTCAGTTCTCAAGCTGCACTGTGGGTAACATTTTTTATAGGTCTTGGTTTCTGAAGACCAGGCCACAAAAAAATTTTAACCACTCCTGACCTGGATATTAGTATGAATCATGGATGATCATGATGGTTAGAGAGGGTACACATATTTACAAAATGAATGCCTCTATGCATATATTTATTAAAAATCTCATTATGGGACTCTTTCATAAGCAAAGAACAGCAACACAATTTTTCCTATGTAGTGATTTTACCTGCAGGTATAAATTGAAAGATTTCATGATGTTCTCTTTTGCACAACTGACACCTACATAATTTTACATGAATACACATATTTAAATAAGTGGTCCATATAAAAAATAGTTCAAACTTTATATGATATTGCACATTTGTTCTTCTAAAGATAGTGCCAAGCATTGCTATTGATCCCACAGAGCCAAAAAAAATTGTAAGAGGAGAATATGAACAATTGTATTTTAAGAAATTAGACAACATAGATGAAAAGGACAAATTCCTAGAAAACCTGAAACACCTACCCTGAATCTAGAAGAAACAGAAGATCTCAATAAAAAATTACATATGCATAGATTGATTCAGTCATCATAAATTTCCCAAAAAAGTAAACACAAAGACCAGATGGTTTCACAGATGAATTCTAACCATCATTACAAAAAGATTTAATACCAATCCTGCTCAAACTCTTCTAAAAAATTGAACCAGACAGAACATTACCTTACTCATTATATGAAGACAACATCATTCTAGTACCAAAGTCAAATAAAGATACTACGAGAAAATAAAAGTGAAAATCATCTTATCTTATGAATATGGAAAGTTCCTCAAAAATACTTGCAAATTGAATCCAACAGAACATTAAAATAATTTTACACCATTTTCAAGTGCATATGCAAATGTGGTTCAACATAAGAAAATCAATTAATGGAATACACTACATTAACAAAATGAAGGGAAAAAACACATCATCCTCTCATTTGACACTTAAAACTCATTTGACAAAATCCAACATCCTTTCTTGATAAGAATACTTGGAATGCTAAGAATTGTAAGAGACTTCCTCAACATGATAAAGGGCATATTCAAAAACATGAAAACTAACATCATACTAAATATGAAAGACTGAAATCTTCCAAGATATGAAAAAAGATAAGAATGCCACTGTCACCACTGTTATTCAGCAATGTACTGGAAGACCTAACCAGACAGGTTAGGCAGGTGAAAGATATAAAATGCATCCACATAGGAAAGGAAGAAATAAAACTTTCACTAGTTACAGTTGATGTGATCCTATATAGCAAAAGTCCCAAAAATCTACAACAAATCTAATAGTATTATTGAAAAATTTACCAAAGCAGTTGAATACAACATCAATATAGAGATTTCAGTAGTGTTTCTATTCACTAGCAATGCACAACTCAAGGAGGAAATAAATTTAAAAATCCATTTATGAAAGCAATAAATAAATCAAATATCTAGGAATAAATTAAACCAAACATGCAAAGTACATGTACACAGAAAACTAAAAAAAAAATGACAAAAAAGAAATCAAAGATTATCTAAACAAAAACAAAGACATTCAGTGTTCATGATTTGGAGGACTAAATATTGTTAAGACATAAATACTACACCCAAATTACTGGCAAATACAACACAATCCCAATCAAAATTTCAACAGCCTATTTTGCAGACATGGATAAAAACAATTATCAAATTTATCTGGAATGGCAAGGTGCCCAAAAGAGATAAACTATCTTGAACAAGAGGGCTTAATTTCGATTATTCAGACATCCTGGCTTTAAGTCTTATTACAAAGCTATCATGGTCAAAACACCATGAAACTTGCCCAACCATAGATGTATTGAGTGATGGAATGGAATTGAGAGTTCAGAAATATACCTTCACATCTATGGCTAATTGATTTTTTACAAAGCTTCCAAGTCCACTCAATTGGGAAAGAATAGACTCTTCAAAAAGTGGTGCTGGCTGAAAGTGAGCTGCATTCTCTTATATTGTTAAGTAGAGTCAATAGATAAACTAAAATATTATTTAAGTTGTGAAGATAATTGGGAGGGATTTTTTCCAGAGAAAGAATTTAAATACAGTAGTAAAAATTAAGGATATGTGTTGGATCATTTTAATTTATACATATACTTGATATAAAAAACATAATTGGATTTTAGTATGTTTTAATTTAAATATCAAAATTAAAGTTATCTGATAGACTTGCAGAAACATTCCCCAATTATCCAGCAGATAATTGGTGTCTATAATATATTACCCATTTGAAAAAATGATTCAAAGATTATAGGCAAAGAAATTAGATGAAGATCTACAAAATTCAATTCAAGGTCACTTCTAAACATGAATAGGCAATAAGAACTACAATAATGTTTTTGTTTTCCCACTATGTTTGAAAAAATAAGAGATTTGGTTCAAGGTACAGGGAAGGAGACACTTAGGTAAAATACTGGTGAACCAATAAATTTGAAATGTTTCTGCAAGAAAATCAGTCATTAATCAGATAACCTTAAAATTCCAAATATTCATGCAGACTAATTCTGATATTGAAAACCCTTTCTATAAACACACTAGATCATGTAAATAATTATGCAAAGTTTTATTCTAGGTGGTACAGGGGAAACTGGATATTCATATGCAAATGAAGATGTCCACAATATCAAACCATATTTAAAAAAATAACTACATCAAAATGGATCAGAAACCTAAATATAAGATCCAGAAATATATAACTCTTATAAGAAAATTCAGGATCTTGTATTAGAAAATGGTTTCTTAGACTTTACACACAAAGAACAAGCAACAAAACAAATAAAAAACAGATAAATGGGACCTCATCAAAATTGAAAATAATTGTGAATCAAAGGACTCTATCATTATAGTGAAAAGACAACCCACTTCATGGGAAAAATATTTAGAAACCATATATATGATAAAGGTTTAATATCTAGAATATATAAAGAAATCTTACAACTCAGTAATAAAAATTCAAGGAACCAAATTTTAAAAATGGACAAAGACTTGAATAAATATTTCTCAAAGAGGATATACAGATGCCTAAGAAACAGATGAAATTATGATCCATGTCACTAGCTATTGTGAAAATGCAAATCAAAACCATTAAATACCATTTTGCAACACACAGAATAGCTACTATTTTTAAAAAGAAAATTACAAGTCTTGGAGAGGATGAGGAGAAATAGGAACACTTATTCATTGCTAGTGGCAGTGTAAAATGTTTCAGCTGCTGTGAAATACATTTGGGCAGTTTCTCAGAAAACTAAGTATAGAATAACTCTATGACCTGGCAATCCCTCTGGTAGGTATATACCCAAAATAATTGAATTAAGGGAATGAACCAGATATTTGTACGCTGATGTTCATAGCACCATTATTCATAATTGCAAAAAGATGGAAGCAACAAAAGTGTCCATAATCTGATGGCTGGATAGGTAAAATATGGTGTATATATAT
>JAQZBX010081584.1:0-13651 GCA_029593785.1 Cabassous unicinctus | reverse complement strand
TTAAGATTGCTCAATTGTATACATGAAAATATTTAAAGTTGGAAACCTGTTTTGTACCTATTATCATAATACTTTTTAAAAAATGAAATAAAGTATTGCTACTTGCTACAGCATGGATGGACCTTGGGAACAATATACTACGTTAAAGGATCCAGTCCAAAATGCCACATACTTATTGATTCCTTTAATATCAAAGTCCAGAATAAGGAAACCTATACGGACAGAAAGTATATTGTTGGTTGATTAAGGTTGAATGGGAGGAGGAAGAATAAGAGGGTGATAACCTGGAAGGTACAATGATTCTTTTTTAAAAATTTTAAAGCTGTTTTATCGAGATATCTTCACATAACATACAGTCTTTCCATAGTGTACAATCAATGGTTTTTAGTATAATCACAGTGTTATGCATTCACCACTACAAAAATTTTGCAACAATTTCATTATTCCAAAAAGGAAAACTCCACACCCCTTAGCAGTCAACTTTCAATCCCTCTATCTTTCCTTTGCCCTACATAAACAATAATCTAATACCATATTTGTAAATTGAATTATATTCACATTCTGTATAAATGGGATCATACAATATGTAGTATGATATTTCTAGTTTCTTTCACTTAGCATAATGTGGGTTTCTTTTTTGTCTGATATTAACACTTGTAACATGAACATACATTTGTTCAGCTTCACAGAAAACTATTTTATATATTATATATTACCCACATTGATATTTCATGTGAGGTTTTACCATGCTGTCAGTCCCATGTTACATTTTTTAGTTTTCCTTCCAGTAACATACATGATCTTAGACTTTCCCTTTCAACCACAGTCATGTCCATATAATAGTACTTCTAATTATAAACACTATGCTGTGCTTTCACCTTTTCTATTCATTTCCAAAAATTAAACAACCTTTTAACCAATTCTGCACAGGTTACCCCTCAGCTTTCATTTCTCTGGCATCATTCTATTTTCTGGTCACTTATATTCTAATTATTAACTTCATGAGTTTACACAATATATTTAGTTCATAATAGCTTCATCATAGAGTATTTGTCCTTTTGGTCTGGCTTGCTTCCCTCCCTTAGTCCCACAGGCTTTCAGTCCCACCCACCTCACTCATGAGTCACAGCTCCTGAAAAGTGATGCCTACCTCCTGCATTGTAGGCTTCTACTATAGTGCTATGACAAGATCTACCTTATGTAGCCAATGTTGCTCAATGATGCAGTGTCAGTGTCAACAAACAATAGATTTTCCTATTTGAGTGGGCGCTCAAAAGCACAGTGTCTCCCATCCTGCCATACTACACATAAGCATTAGCAGATCCTGAGGAAAAAGGAGATCTCTAGGACTGCAATTTTGGGTGGGAAGTCTAGGTTATGACCAGCAGAGGACACATGGAGCAGCATAAATTAGCATGGAGGTAGGTCAGTAAGTCTTGGACCCTTCCAGATAATGCTAACTCTATGAGAGAGCCATTTAGTAAGCTGAAAATAACATCCTGGTAATATCTAACTGCTCTGATGTCCTTCTATGAATTCACACTCCACATGACCCACCAACAAATTTGTAAGAAGGCAACTCAAAATGCCCATCCCTGCACGGAGATTAAAAAACAAGCAGAAACTGTCAAAAACAATTTCAATAAGGAATTTAAATATATATATATTTAAGTATATATATATATATATGTCATCCCTTGGGGTAGCCCCACAGTTACCATATTCCAAAAGCCATCCTTGATCCTTTGTCATAAGGGGCTCCCTGATTAGCTCATTGAATACATTTCTGGCTTGGAAGTACAGGAAATTGGCTGTGGTAATGGTACATCCAAGGGTGAGGACTCTGTCCTCTGCGGGATCAGCCAGCACCCTCGTGCCAGGGGTGGCCTAAGACTAGGACCTCCCTTCATCACCTTCCATTTTGTAAACATAGTTATCTCCCAAGTACAAATTACCACATGGGCAGACAGATGAAACCATCATTCTCATTTACTTAAATGAAGTTTCTGCCCAGTCTTGAAGATATTTTTGGGCCTCACCCAAAAGAACATGAAATCCTTGTGGTTCTTCCTCTTTCTGGTGGCAGCTCCCAGCTGTGAGTGTCTCAGGATTCAGATATGAAGGTAATGGACATGCTGCCTCTGAGCCTGTGACTCATTCTGCTTCTCCTTGTCCTCAGGTGTCCTGTTTTGGTGCAGCTGAAGGAGTCAAGACCTGGCCTGGTGAAGCCATCACAAAGCCTGTCCCTCACCTGCTCTGTCTCTGGATTCTCTTTTTACCAACAATGATATGAGCTGGATCTGCCAATCTCCAGGAAAGGGGGTGGAGTGGCTCAGTTTAATATTATACAATGGAAACACATACTATAACTCAAATTTAAATCCCATGTGGTCATCAGCAGAGAAACTTCCAAGAATGAAGTTTATTTAAAGATGACCAGCCTGACAGTTGAGGACACAGCCATGTATTACTGTGGAAGACACACAGTGAGAGGAAGTCAGGGTGAGCCCAGGAACAAACCTCCCTTGCAGGCCCAGGAGGGGACCTGGCTGCAGTAGACTTTCAGGACCACCAGGGTTCATGCAGGTACCAACCTCAGGGACAGTTGCAGAAAGGTGTTGGGGAGGAATTTCCTGAACTTGCCCAAGTTTCCTACTTCTTTCTTCACAAGAAGTAACCCCCAGAGACCTGCAATTGCATTTTTTAAAGCAGAGTTATGATGTATCTGAGATTCAAGCAATATAAGATTTTTAAAAATTTTATTGAATACATGTGTGTAGTCCTCCACCCCACCACACCCCTGCACTTTATATTGGATAAGACTGAATGTTTAAACAAATTTGCTTTCAACTGACTTTGAGAAGTAATTCTCTGAATTTAAGTAAATCTCCTAAGGGTGTCCTTGAAAAATAGCCCCCCTTTAGCATCATGGAGTGCATATGTCCTCAGATGGAGGGAGGAGAAAGAGAGAAAAGTGGCCCTGTGCTTATTTTATAATCCTTATAAAATCTGATATACTATTACATGGGACATTGTAATTATGTTATCCTCACACAAAGCAGTTTTTAAAAATACATACATTAGAAGAGGATAAAGTATAAGATAAAAAAACAATAATGTTTATTTATTTTTAACTTGTCCAAAGAGTATAGCTAAAATCATCTCTAATTGATGTCTTTCAAAAAATTTTTCATGGATGTTTCAATCATTTACCTATATATTCTTTTACCATAAAATATCAAGCATTTTCCTATAATTAAAATACCAATCTGCAAACATAATTTTCTGTGAAGAAGTCGGGGCCATCAGGAAGAACTTATTTACACACTTAGTCCTGCCCACAAAGCCACCGGATTGTGCAGCAGAGCTGCTGGGACATCCACCCAGGGAGTCCTGTGCCTTTCTTACTTGTGCTTGAACCTCATGTCTCAGGGCATCCTGGGAAACTGTGGGGCTCTCTCTCTGCCTTCATGCAGCACCTCTGACTGGGAGACAGTTTTCTCCTTGGTGCATCTTGTGTTTAGGGAATGAGAGTTTCTGTTTGTGGATGTGAGTCCAAATGCACTTCCTAGGATCCAGCCCAGGAATCCTTTTCCATTGTACTTTCTGAATTCCAGGTCCTGGTGAGAGGATGGGATATTTGGGCAGGATTGACAGTGGGGGAGAACATCATCCACAGGACAGCCACCTGGAATCATGACAGCCTCATGAGGGACCCTTGAGTGCCACGTGTAATTACAGGTGAGCCTCTGAGAGGTGAGGACACAGGTGTGCATCCTTCTGTACTAGCTAACACCAGGGACCCCAGGGTAGAGCAGGAGACATAAACAGCCATTCATGAGATAAACTCTTGTTAAGCTGGAGTGGATGGGAGCATTCTAAAAATTATAAAGGGAATGTACAGAAAACCTATAGGGGTCCCTGTTGGGGAGCCTACGCTGGAGACACTGATGACTATGACAATACTTTTTTTATGGTACTATTGAGAAGAATATGAACTGTTTCTCTTTTATTCTATGATCAAGGCAAACTAAATAAGGCATTCACTGAGATACAGCTTAATAGATCATGATTTAATATCTTTTTATATGTTGCCAAAGTTGATTTAGTAATATTGTGTCAAATATATTTTTCTTTTAAGCTAATGAGGAATATTGGATTATAATATGGTTTTTCATAGTGATTAAGTCAATGTTATTACTTATAATATTCTGTTCACACAAAATTCTTTGGTCCACTTTCCCACATTTTATATTTTCACATAGATTTCATGTAAGATGTATAACACTTTTTCTAAAATATTTGAAAGCATTTTCCTAGTTAACCAATGAAGTCTATAATTTTATTTTGTGGGAATTTTCTTCATGAAGAATTCAATTATTTATGAGATTGGGAAAAACTGTCATTGTAATTGTAAGCATTGTACTGTGTGACTTTTAATGTATTTTTGGATTCCACTTAACTGTACAGTTTTTTGGCATACATTTTATATTGTGTTATCTCCTAATTGTTTTCCTTGTCTGTAAGATCTACTGGTGACAATCTGATTTCAATCAGAATGTTGTTAATTTGCATTCTTTAGATTCTGTTGATCATTATAGAAAGTTATTTTACTATTTGAATTGTGTCATTAAACTACTCCTGGCCTTATTTCTATTCCAATCTTTATGATTTTATTTCATCTACTTAATTTGTTTATTTTCTTCTCCTTTTCATGCTTTCTTTAGGTGGGCATGCTATTATTTCTTTGCTTTCCTTCTCTTATTTATATTATAATATTTGAAATATATAAGTTTTGTCCAAACACCTTCTTTAGTTGCCTCTTCCAAAAATACTGTTTGTGTTTTATCATTATCACTTATTCTCAACAATTTTACCATCACTTTTAAATATTTTATTATAACCATTTATATTATTGAGACATGTTAGCACACTGTGGAGGTAATTTGCATTTCTTTCATTTCTGAAGATGTTCATTCTCTGTTCATAAACTTATTAGGCATTCATAAATATTCATTGTTAAAATGTGCATTAAATTGTTACTGAATTTTTAAAAGTATTAAAAATTGTCATCCTTTATTGAGTCAAATTGTACTTTATGTTTGGGTATAAGCTCTTTATCATAAATGAGTTTCACAAATACTTTTTAATTATTTGTGGCATGACTTTCCATTTAGTAAAAATTAATTTCTTAATTATTTCCATTGCAATAGTTTTTCATTTTAATGATTTCCTTCTATTTGGAGAACTGAGAACTAAAAAGCTGAAACCCTCTGACCCATGGACCCCACTCCAGAGTTTGGGCAGGGACACCATGACCCAATGGACTACAGTAGACTTATTATTATTCTATTATAGACTTATTATTATTCTAGAAATGGAAGAGCTTGTATCATTGATATAAAGGCAGTGGCCACCACAGATTCTGAGGGGAGGGAGAGGGTAGAATAAGTGTAACATTGGGGCATTTTAGGGACATTGGAATTGTTCTGCATGATATTGCATTTACAAATACAGGTAATTGTACATTTCATCAAAACCTATAAAATTGTGTGGTACAAAGTGTAAACCATAATGCAAGTTATAGACCATGGTTAGTAGCAATGCTTCAATATGTTCATCAAGTGTAACAAATGTACCACTCTAAGGAAAGATGCTGTCAATGTGGGAAATCATGGGGGGTGGGGTATATGGGAATCCCCCATTTTTTTGATATAACACCTATGTAATCTAAAGCTCCTTTTAAAAATAAAAATAAATAGATGTTATTGCTTAGACTTAAATATATATATATCCAGGTTGCAGCATACTGCATTGAAAGCTGTGTTCCTGAAAAGAGAAGGTAAAAGGAGGCTTTCAGAAATGACAGGATCTACAACAGTCACTGAGGCTGAGGGTAATGACCTGCCCCAGGCATGCAGATGTGACATGTCAGGGACAGAACCAGAGGGTCCCCATATGCAGTTGTGAAGAACAGAAGTGAGGGCTCACATAGGTGCCTAAATTCTGGATCCATTGCTCATAACACTAATCACAGTGTTACTAACAGTAAATCACTCTGTTCCCCTAATATGAAATTTAAAAATAAAATTTCTGTTGTGATCCCCAATTTTTGTCTTGGCAGACTGAATCTCATAGGGGTGAGTTCACATCCTCATGTTCACAAGGATGGAGAGGATGGAGCTGTGCTCTTCTTTCTGCCACTACTGACTCCTAGGATCTCAGCCTCAATCCCAAGATCCAGTGACACAGGCCTCAGGATGGCAGCTCCCAGGTGATTTTCAAAGGCCTGATTGTTGGACAAGGAGTTGCCCTCTAGAAATTGTCAGCTTGCCCTTCTGCTATAAACCATTCACTGTGCTGCTATATTGACAAGGATTTGCACATTATTTCCCCCGATGTGGTGGAAACCATTTTCCCTGGGTTCATAATTCTCCAGCATTGACAGAGAAAACAAAAATTGGACTTTTTTTGGGATCCGTAAATTTATCCATGATTGGATTCCTAAGGCTGTTGTAAAAAGTAAAATTTGGGTGACTTAACAAAATAGACATATGTATTCTTGCAGTCTGTAGGTTAAAAACCTTAAGGATGAAAGGGAGAATCTTTCCCATCCTCTTCCTAGGCACTCGTGCTTTGCTTCAAAATATTCAGCTTCAGTTCCTATCTCAGGAATCCAATGGCATCTTCCTAGTGGCTGTCTGTCTAGATCCAATGCTTCCCTTTATAAGGACAGCAGACTTACTGAATTAGGGCCAAATCTCTTCCAGGTTAGATGTATCTTATACAGTATCTTCAAAGACCTATTTCCAAATAAGATCATATTCACAGGGCAGGTAAGGGCTTCAACATGTCTTTTGGGAGTCATAATTCAATCCATAAATCTAACCCAACATATCTATGAGCTGAACAACTTCCACGGGCTGCCTGTGTTTGTAGCTCAGAGGAGGGCTTATGTTCCTTAAAGTTACTCCTAAAGGAGAGAGACCTGAGGTGCAGGATGACCCTGTAGAATCAGCTGTGCACAGGGAATGGATACATTTAGAAATCTGCTAAGAATGAATCAAATAAACTACAAAAAGGATTAGCATGAAAAATTTCAACTCTACAGTAATTATTGAGTGTACATTATATAAAGCATTTTCAGATATATGAAAGTTTCACAGAATTTTAGTGAGTCAATGTCATTCTGAATTATGGCACATATTGAATGGGCCCAATTTGTTTGAATTAAATGTGTTTAATACATTTAGCTGTGACTTGAAAACTTTAGAATATAAAAGAAAATGAAATAAAAGAGGAGATAAATGGATCTGAATGTTTATTGGAAAAATTATAGGGTCTTGTATTTGTGTTAGGTGTTTGATAAATATGTGGAATCATGAGAGTAGAGACACTTTGACTATATTCACAAAGTTATCCTTGCATTTGGCTGTGTCCAGCTCACTTAGCAGCTCCTTTGGCAAGTTTCATGGAAAAAGAAAACCTTGTCTTCGGAGAAGTGGGGTCCCAGGCAGGGGAAGGTGTCCTCCTAGGACTTGGCAAGCATCCTCCTCCCAAAAGAGCCTCAGAGCACAAAATGTCCAGGGAACTCTCCTGGCCCCTTGGACCTTTACATGCACAGGTCCTTCCACAGGCAAATCACAAATTAGTCCAACAGATTAAGTGACAGCACACATAGATATATTGAGGGTCTCTCTCAACCAGAAAAAGTCCTAGCCCTCATCCCCAAGGGCCTTAAGCCATTGTGGTTCTTCCTCTTTCTGGTGGCAGCTCCCAGATGTGAGTGCCTCAGCATTCAGCATGAAGGTAAAGGAGATGCTGCCTCTGAGCACAGGACTCACTGTTCTTCTCCTTGTCCTCAGTTGTCCTGTACCAAGTGCAGCTGCAAGAGTCAGGCCCAGGACTGGTGATGCCCTCACAGACCCTGTCCCTCATCTGCTATGTCTATGTTATCTCCATCACAACCAGTGATTATCACTGGAATTGGATCCACCAGCCTCTGGGGAAGGAGCTCCATGAATATGCGACAG
This sequence comes from Cabassous unicinctus, assembly GCA_029593785.1. Lineage (NCBI taxonomy): Eukaryota > Metazoa > Chordata > Mammalia > Cingulata > Chlamyphoridae > Cabassous > Cabassous unicinctus. The sequence goes on along the minus strand of JAQZBX010081584.1, from coordinate 5,618 downwards.
TGGGACTTATACTTTGCCCTGTCTCTCAGGAGCCAAATCTCCACTTACAGAGACATATCCAAGAATGATTTCTCACTGCAGATTGAGCTCTATGATAGGAGAGGACATGGCCATGTATACTGTGCAGAAAATACAGTGAGGGGAAGTTACTGTGAGCCCAGACACAAACCTCCTCATGCAGGATGGGGCTGGGCAAGAGGGGACACTCCACTATATCTACTCTAAGTAATGGCATGATGTCCTAAGTTTCAAATGCAGAATATGTATCTGCAATGCTATTATGAATTACATTATAATGTGTTCACACATATATGAATTAGTTTTCCTCATTTTGTTCTTCTGGATATGACTTGAAGTATGAGCAAACTTTGAACAACTAACATTCTGACACTGTGCAGTTAATTTTGTGTAATTTATTCTCTCTCCTGGCTGTGCCCAAGCAAAATATAATGATAATGATAACAATAATAAAGTTAAATATGCATGATTGTTTAATCACTCTAAGAACAAATTATTTTATCGCAGAATAATTTCACCTGAATCAAAAATTAAAGCCCCCACTTTCATTTATCAGCATGTGAACATGTATATCCCTCCTCTAGCAGACTATTCAGAGATTTTGTTTCTCAGGCTTAGCCCCCTACCACCATGGTGAGCCCCATGCCCTCAGAATACAGGAGCAGAAGAGGGGGAAATCTGTCATGGACCCAGGTGCATTGTCCAGGTGTCTCATCTTGTTCTCTTCATCAGGAGTGGGAATCCTGCACCTATTAAGCCTGTATGTGATCGAAACTCACATCAGCCTGACCCTGATGGGGACAGCTAAAATGATGGACTGGGAAAGACCCCGATTCTCATTGGTAGCACATGCCTCATGGGGTGGTCAAAGTGTCATCTGTTGTCAGGTACCCTTTGAGTTCTTCCTGAGCTATCGCCTATGTGGAAAGGGCTGCATTGTCTAGAGAGAAAGGAGAAGTGGAAATGTGGGTCAAAGTGGGTCTGAAACTTTGCTTCTGTGCTGTAAGGTGTGCCTGTCCCTCAGGAGGAGCTTGGGCTCATTTGCCTCATTTGTTCCCTAAAGTTGGACATTGACTGAAATCTGTACCTCCTCAGTAAACTAGAGGATACAGTTTCTTTAACCTGGACCCACACCTGAGAGGGCACAGGCCTGCCCAATGACACCTGGGTAGGAGCTGAGTGAGGCAGCAATAAAGAATGGAATTGAAACAATGGCTGTGGGGATTTATGTTCAGGGCAGGCTAGAACCATGATTCACAGCTGGGAACCAGCACTCCAAATTGATGGATCATATCCATGCTCAGCCCTTGACCATGTAACCCATGTTCCCAGGGAGGAAGACATTCACACCCTCTCTATCTGTGGTGCCTAGTCATGGACTGCTCAGTAGGCAAGCCTCCAGGATGGGGCATGGGTGCTGGTCACTGACACTGAGCAATTCACTCACAGTTTCTCTGCCATAACTCTGCAATCATTCTTCCTTGCTCATTCCTTGATGTTCTACAGTGCTTTCCTAGGCCCTGGAGACCCAGAATGTTCTTTCAGACTGATTCTGCCTCTCCAGTGACTGAAGGAAGAGTGTATCCTGGAGCTCTCTACACCATCATCTTCCCATGAAGACACCTACCCATAAATGATTTTGATAAGACTTTGAACTTAGATTTGTTACCAAAACAGCTTAAGGCTTTGAGGACATTGGGATGGACTAAATATATATTGCAGTCCCAGATGGAAGACTTGGAATGAAACATGTACTCCAAAGAAGATGTGTTCAACCCTTAACCTGTGTTCCTGCAGTTCATATTTTGTAAATAAGATCTTTAAAGATATTATTATTAGTTAAGTTGTGGACTCATTTGTGAATAGGATATATGAGGATCCTATGGAAATGAAGCCCATTTGAATGATGGTAGCACTTAGCCCATATTTTGGAGTCAATCGAAGCAAAGGAAATTAGAACATAGTAACTCAGTAGAAATCAGTAGAAGTCAGTGTAAATGAGAAATTAGAAAAAGCCAGTAAATGAGGTTGATTGCCATGTAACAGGGACAGAGAAGGAGTCAGGGAATCCTGTCAAGCCATCAACAGAATGCTAGAGACACTGGGAGAAAGCTGGGCCTGTAGAGCCCTTTTTTTTGAAATTGTCATTTTCACAATTGTGAAAAAATCAATTCTGATTGCATAAACCAACAGCTAAAAAATGGTTGCATTTGTCATAGTAGCTCTAGAAAATGAAGATATATACTAATAGAATAAGATAAAATATTATTCTACCCCAAATGTGAATGCCTTTGATTACTTTGGAATTTAGTTTCCTCATATTACTTTACCACATATTCCAGTCCTTTGTGAGGCATTTGCCATAGAAGTCTGGAAACTAAGACAGTTTTGGATACTGGAAAATGGGGTGCTGCTATTACAAATATCTAAAAATATGGAAATCACTCTGAAATGAGTAATCTGTAGAGGCTAGAGGCATTGTGAGTTGTTTGACAGGTAAAGCCTAAATTAATTTCACAAGACTATTCATAGAAATATTGAAATATGATGACAGAGATGGAAATGATGAATGTCTTATTAGAAACTGTGGGGAAAGCAATCCTCAATATGAAGCAGCAAATAATTTGCATCAGCAGTGGGCCTTGTAAGCAATGACCTTGGATATTTAGTTGAGGGCTAAATCTAAATATGAATTTAGAGAGGGCACTTCTACCAAGTGTAGAAGGTGCAGCTTGGTTTCTTTTTGCAGTTTATAGGAAAATGTAAGAGGAAATGGTTCATCTGAGAATTCAACTCTTAAGCACAAAGGAGCCAACAATTCTTTGTTCATGAAATGCTCAGTATATCCAGATAGCATGCTCTGAAAACTGGGCCAAGATGACCTATCAAGAAACTCTTTCAACTTTTGGGAGGACATCAAGCAGATAACAAGACTGCATATGAAAGTTTAACTCAATAAACTTTTACTAAAGAGGGCACGGATGAACATGGATGCAGTCAGGTATCTCAGAGGGAGACAGGATTGGAAATGCAGTTATCCAGGAAGGATGTGTTGAGGGTAAACTTCTCTGATGGTTTGAACCCTCTTGAGTTGCACACACAGCTGACAAGGGTTTCAAAAATGTTTACTAGTATACACACTACTATTCTTTGAGAAAGTGAGGCCTGACCACAGTTTTCAGATAAAGTGAGAATGCAATTCCAGTGCTCTGAGATGGTGAGATCTAGATACCAGCATTCCAGGAAAGCTTTGGGACTGTGACAGCACAGGACTGAAGCTGCTACTTGAACAGGCCTGGAATACAAAACATCCATCCACAGATGACTCACACATTGAAATATATTGGAGTTTACCTTGATGGGTTCTGGTTTTGCTTGGATTCCATGACACCTGATTTCCTACCAAATTATCTCTTTACAATGGGAATCTACTTCCTGTTGTCACACTATTGTATTTAGAAAAAAGAAAATGCATTTTCTAAGTTTCATTGGCAGAAATATTTTTGCAGGACAAAACATCCAAAAATGATTTTAATGATTCTTTGCCTTTTTATTTGTTTTAAAATGGCTTAAATTTTTGTGGTGTCATAACAGAATTAATGTATTTGGCATTTGGGGATATGCTTTAGATTCCTGGTTGCTAAAATTTACCATAAAAAAGGAACTTATTGGCTCAAGCTTCAGAGGCAATAAGGCATCTTCCTCCCAAGGTCAGCACCTCCTGGGAGGCTGGCAATCTTTGGGGCTTTTTGGATTTTCTGTCACATGACAATGCACATGGCAGCAACTACTTTTTATTCTGAATTCCCTTGATATTCATCTTCTGGCTGGAAGGTAACAAGTCTTCTGGCCTCTAAATCCATGAAGAAATTAATTACCATTTTTAATTAACTTATTGTGTGGTTTTTATCATGGCATTATGAAAATTAAGATGCACAAGTAGTTGAATTAATTACATTCATTAAAATTTCAATGTCTCTTGCCCACAATGATGCAGGATTTCACAATCAGATCACACCTGAGTACAAGGAATCCTGAGAGTGGAAGAGGTGCTGGCAGTATTGGGTTACCTCATGAGCTTGTTTCAATACTAGAGTCCAGGAAGTTCAAGATGAGTGGAGAACTTCTTTGGATTTGTGCAGGAAGTAGGAACAGATCAAAGAAATCATCATCTCAGCTGTGAATAATTATTTTTTATCTTTGTATACAAATTCTGCTCAAATTATGCTGGAAGGATCATGGTCCATTTGTCCCTCACATGCAGGAGGTGAATGTTCACCTAGCCATTCTAGAGGTGGTAAATGCCCTGGGAATGGTCCAATGAACTGCCCAATCTCATGCAAATCTCAAGGCATGATTTTGAATATGACCCCTGTTCTGTGGTCTCTGGGAACCATATTCCAATATATATGTGCATGAAAAAGTTCTCACAGGCTGTGCTGAGTAGGATGTTAAGGGTAAAATAAGGCAAGAGCTCATCATAAACTGTGTTCTTGAGAAAGGAGAGAGAAGGGAAAGTCAAGTATTTCTCTCTCAGTGGGGGCTTCTCATAGGTTCAGAGAATATTTTTGCATTACCTTAAAAGCTTTCTCTCTGTGGACTGGTAGTTTCTCTGACCTGAATCTCCAAGCCCCTGAAAAAAGAAGGTTCATCCCAGGGAATGGGCTCAGGCTTCCTTTCCTAGATTCTAAATCAGAGACTGAGGCCCTGAAGACCTTCCTTGCTTTATACCTTGGAATCTCATGTGCAAATCAGTTTCCAGTATCAGTGCATTGTTTCCTCATTCTGTGCCATATTCTACAGGAATCACACATTGTCCAGAATACTGAGAGTCCTTAGCATATGCTTCTGTTTTTTACTTCTCCCTTTAAGAGCATCAGAGATTTCCAATAAGGGTGACCTAGATAAGGTGTATGATAATTGTCACTAGTGATTTTTATTTCCATGTTGTCCTCAAATTTCCAGCCCAGGTTCAGGTATATGAGTCAGACTAAGACCTTGAGAAGTCCTCATAGATTCTGTGTCTCACCTGCACTGTCTCTGGATTCTCCATCACAATCTTTAGTTCCTGTTTGTTTTAGATCTGCTAGGCCCTGTGAGGGGTTGCAGTAGTGGAACAATATATAGCATAATGGTAATGCATACTATGACACACCTCTAGAGTAAATTCTCCATCTTTAGATACACATACAAGAACATTCAAACTTCCCTGTGGCTGAGCATGACTCCCGAGGTTGCAACTGTGTATTACTGGGTGGACATACAATAAGTGGAAGTCTGTGTGTGAGCCAAAACACAAGCCTCCCTTTGCAGAGAGAGGGCTGGGCAGCAGGGGGCACTCTAAGCACACAGAGTACAGGGCAGGAACCGAGTTTCAGGTGTAGGAGAGGGGTAGGTTGTGGAGGTGGTTCCCATATGGAGTGGGGATTTTCTTGTTCCTCAACCTCCTGAGACCTTTTTCAGTTTAATGAATTTTTAATTAGATAAATTGTAATTTGCAAAAAATTATTTCTTATTGGATTATAGAATTTAAATTGCATGTACATTTATTAAATGTAAAAGGTTTTGGCTAGATGTTGAGTTGATACATTTATCCAGAT
>JAQZBX010081583.1:0-13651 GCA_029593785.1 Cabassous unicinctus | reverse complement strand
GTCATTATTGCAAACTCAAACAGTTGAAATAAACAGGATTGAAACTACTGCACTTGTTCTCCCATTTAATTAATGTATGCAATGTTTAGACTTACCTCCATTAGAAAAATGTCTTGAAAATTTTTAATGCTTTCCAGTAAACTTTTGATAGATTAGGGCTTTTTCTTATTTTTAAATTTATTTATTTATTTATTTATTTTAAAAGATACTTAGGTTACAAAAATGTTACAAAAAATATAGGGATTCCCATATGCCCCACCTCCCACACGTCCCACAACCTTCAACATAAACATGCTTCATTAGTGTGACACATTAATTGCAATTGATAAACATATCCTGGAGCTTTGCCATTAAGCAAGGACCATAGTTCACATTGTAGACCATACTCTCTCCCACACAGTTCTGCATGTTATATGATGTTATAAAATGGTCTACATCTCTCATTGCAATTTCACTCAGGACAATTCCCAAGTTCCAAAAAAGTCCCTGTATTACAACTGCTTTTCCCTCTCCCTGCTCCCAGAGCCTCCAGTGGCCACTAGCTCCACATCAATATTGTAATTTCTTCCATTGCTTAAGTCACAGTATGTCTATAGTAGAATACCAATAAGTCCACTCTAGTCCATAGTTCTTCCCCCCATACTGAGGAGTCCAGGATGGTGATGTCCACTCCACCTCCAATTGAGAGGGGGCTTGTATCCCATGGGGAAGATGGATGGGATTATCCTGCCTTCAGCTGCAGACTCTCTCCATTCCCTGGGAGAGCTGTTGTCCATCATCATCTCTCTGCCAGCTGTCCTTGGTGAGTCTAATGAGCTATAGAGTAGGAGATGGTGTTCCACTGAGTTCCAGGCCCACCTGGCACATGGACAGTCCAAAGACTCAATTCTCTTGATGTAAACCTACAAACTCCAGCACCAAGTATAGGTTTGAATAGAAGGGACAGGTGAGCCATGTGCAGGGAAGATATACTGCGGTCCCACTCTGTTACTCTCAGGAGCACAAACTCCAAAGTAGGGCCCACTGGCAAGCCACCAAACTCTGGAGCTATGTGCTCTGACATAGGACCTGGGTGACTCCAGAGCCCTCAGGAGCCCGCCTATTTGGGGTGATATCATCTTTGGAATTCTATGAGATCACACTGACATTTGCGTAAGCGTTACCTCTGAGATAACCTCCCGATTCAATTTAAAGTCTCTTAACCATATAAAAGCAAATGTCTTTACCTTCCCCCCCTTTTATTCAAGGTCTTTTTCCAGTCGCATTGCCAGTTGGTACTTGGTAGCAAACCCTTGGTGCCAGGGTGGCTCATTCCTGGAAGTCATGTCCCACACTGGGAGGAAGGTAATGCGTTCATAAGCTGAATTTGGCTTAGAAAGGAGCCACATTTGAGCAACAAGGAGGCTCTCAGGTGGCGAACCTTAGGCACTCCATAATGATAGGTAAGTTTCAATTTAAAGAGCAAAGACCCATGAGGCTAGTCATCAATATCCAGGTGCTCATCACTGGATCATCTTCCTTTGCCAGTCACTGCCCCTGCACTTGGGGGACTGTTGCTACTCCCTTAGAGAATGTGACAGAGCTCTCCAGGATGGGAATTCAGTATTCTCTCATTTATTGAGTGATTCTCCACCCACTGTGACAATGCTCTGTGAATATTTCAACATTTTTATATACCTTATTTTTATGCTCAGGTGAACTTCCTCCCATGCATCCCCCATCCCTGACACCCCACAACAATGATCCTTCCCTGCCCCAGTGGTATCCTTTCTGTGATCCAAAGCTTCCTCAAAGATGAAACCATTACAATAACTGTAAACAATTAATAGGAAAATGAGATAATAATGATAAATTTAAATGTAAGAGATAAAATATACAAAAATTTAAAAAAAGCCTAAAACTAAAATAAAATTAAAAGATTGGGATATTAAAAAAATGAAAAATATAAATAACTATTTTTGACTTTTTGCCTTTCACCATTGCAATATTAGGTGTCCAGTTTGTACCGTGGCACCTTCTGCCTCTCATTCCCTAGTGTCTCATTATTTTTCATTTTATTTTCAAAGAAGTTTTATGTCACAGCAAGGTCACACACAGAATACAGGAGACTTTCATATACCCAATATCATCCCCCTTTCCCCCCCCATTATTAATTCCTTTTCTGTATGTGGATGATAGCATTGATATAACTGATATACAAATAGTGAAACATAGCTACTAAATATTGTCAATGGTTTACACTATTGTTTAGATTTTATACGGTACACTTTTATAAATTTTGAGGATATGTACCATGTCCTGTGTCTATCACTGTATGGTAATGAAGAATATTTCCACTGACCCCTAAATACCTCCTGTTTTATCTATTCTGTTCCTCCACCCCATCCCCAGGGACCCAATGGATTGACTCGCTGGCTGACAAGATTCATAGTTACATGCAACAAGATGTCTTGACACACTGGTTTATCTTCCCCTATTGGGCAACGCTCTTTCTCTTGAGATATCCCTGCTTGCCTATTTCTGAACAAATTGGTCCTCCCAAAATTGGGAGTCCAAATCCTTCCCGCTCATTATGTGCATCTCCACCCACTGATAAAACGCATTATGACAGAATGAACACTCACAGACTCCCTAGAAACCTGCTCTAGGTGTGCCCGTCCTGAATGCCGCACCCCAATGAATAACCTAAACCCTTTACCCTTCCTTGTCATTTTGCCATGAGAGCTTTCCACTTCTGTACTTTCAACCTCATACCCACAAATCCCCAGTGTTCACCTGGTCTCTCTCCCAGCCCTCCCCCCAGTATCCTGGACCTTCTAACCCACCCTTCCCAATCTACCTACCTGTCAATACTGCACAACCAAACCCAATAATATCATTACCTTCCTCTCCTATTCCTTCAATAGACAACTACACTCTATCACTTTACCATAGATTACATCCATATGGGTGATGGCTCACAACCTTCTCTTCTCTTTCTATTTCTTCTAAACCTATCTTACAGACAATAGCTCTGTGAAACTGCTCAATTTCCTTAATTCATGACAGTGTAGTCATGTACTGTTCATCTTTCAATGCCTGGATTGCTTCATGCAGCATAATGTCTTCAAGACTCATCCATGTTATCCTGTGTGCTAGCACTATATTCCTTCTTTCAGCTAAGTAATATTTCATTGTATGTATGTGCCACATTTTGTTTATCCATTCATCTGTTGATGGGCACGTGGATTGATTCTAACTTTTGGAAATAGTGAAGAATGCCTCTAGGAACATTGTTGTGCATATATTTGTTTGTGCCTGTGCTTTCAATTCATCTGGGTAGATACCCAGCAGTGAAATCACTGGATCATATGGAAGTACTGTAGTTAGGTATTTGAGGAACTACCAAACTGTCCTTCATAGAGGCTGGACCATTCTACAATCCCACCAGCAGACTATTAGGGTTCCCATTCCTCCACATCCTCTCCAAAACTTTTAGTCTGCTGTTTTTTAATAGCCACCATTCTCATGGGTGTAAAATAATATTTCTTTGTAGTTTTGATTTGCATTTCTGTAGTAGCTAGTGATGTTGTGCATCTTTTCATGTGCTTTTAAGCCATTAGTATTTCTTCCTTGGAGAAGTGTCTTTTCAGGTCGCTTGCCCATTTTTTAAATGGGGTGTTTGTCTTTCTATTTTAAAGGTGTAGGATATCTTTATACATGCAGGACATTATGCTCCTATCAGATATATGGTGGCCAAATATTTTCTCCCATTAGGTAGGCAGCCTTTTTACTTTCTTGATAACATCCTCTGAGGTGCAGAATTTTTAATTTTGAGAAGATCCCATTTATCTATGTTTTCTTTTGCTGCTCATGCTTTTGGGTTTGATGTTCATGAAACCATTTTCTATTACAAGGTCTTGTAGGTGCTTCCTTATACTATCTTCCAAGGTATTTTTGGTCTTGGCTTTTATATTTGGATTTTTCATCCATCTTGACTTGATTTTGGTAAAAGGTGTGAGATGGTATTACTCTCCCATTCTTTTGGATATGGATATCCAGTTCTCCAAGCATCATTTTTTGAAGAGGCCATTCTCTCCCAACTGAGTGGACTTGGTGCCTTTGTCAAATATCAGAAGACTGTATATGCAAGAATCTATACCGGAACTTTAAAGTTGATTCCATTGGTCAGTATGTCTATCCTGGGGCTGAAATCATGCAATGTTGACTCCTGCAGCTTTGTAGTATGTTTTAAAATCAGATAGTGTGATACTTACAAGTTCATTTCTCTTTTTCAATGTGTTTTTGATGATTCAGGGCCTCTTACCCTTCGAAATAAATTCTGTAGTTAGTTTTAACAGTTCCTTTAAAAATATAGTGTTGATTTTTATTGGGATTGTATTAAATCTCAAGATAAGTTTATGTAGAATAAACCTCTAGATGATGTTTAGACTTCCTATCCATGAACAGGGAATATTCTTCCAATTATTTATTTATTTATATACTTCTTTATTTATTTATTTATTTTTATTGTGGGTAAAAATCAAATTTTCAAAATACAAAAAAAAATTTGTAAAATGATATAGAAATATATATGCATATATGTGCATTTGCTTACATAAATGATTATATATATATATGTATATATATATATAAATAAAGTTCCTTAGATTACATAAATGTTACACAGAAATTACAGGGATTACCATGTTCCCCACCTCCCACTCCTCCCATAACATCCCACATAAACATCTTTCATTAGTATGGCACATCACCTGCAATGGATATACACATCCTGGGGCTTTGCCACTATGCATAGACCACAGTTCACATCGTAAACCACACTCTCTCCCACACAGTTCTGCATGGCATATACTGATGTAAAAGGCCTATATCCTTTGCCAGAGCGTCACTCAGAACAGCGCCCAAGTGCTGAAAAAGCCCCTGAATTACAACTTCCTTTCCCCTCCCTGCCCCAAAAGCGTCTAGTGGACACTGGTTCCACCACACTGTTATAATTTCTTCCATTGCTTGAATCACAATATGTCTACAACAGAATACTATTAAGTCCACTCTAGTCCATAGCTCTTCCCCCAATCCTGAGGGGACTGGGATGGTGATGTCCACTCCACCTCCAAGTGAGTGTGGGCTTATATCCCATGAATATGGTGGATGGGATGATCCCGTCTGCAGCTGCAGTCTCTCTCCATTCCCTGTGATAGCCATGGACCAACATCATCCCCTCACCAGGTGACTTGGTTGACTCCATTGAGCTGTAGAGTAGGAGTTGCAGCTTCACCGAGATTCCAGGCACAGGTGGCATGTAGGTAGGCCAGAGACTCCAGTCTATGGAAGTACACCTACAAACTCTAGCATCACATACAGGTTTGAATTGAAGGGACTGATGGACCATGTGCAGGGAGTACTTATTTGAGTCCAACTCTGTCACTCTCAGCAGCACAGATTCCAAAGTAGAGCCTACTGATAAGGCATCAATCTCTAGGGCTATCCCCCCTTATATAGGACATGGGTGTTTCCAGAGCCTTCAGAAGCCCCTCAGTGTGGGGTGATATCCACTTTGGTGTTTTATGAGATCCTACTGAGGTGTGCATAAGTGTAACCTCTGGGATGACCTCCTGACTCTCTTTGAAGTCTCTTAGCTTAGAGTCATGAACTCATTTTTCTTTACCTTTTCCCCCTTTTATTCAAGGTCATTTTCCATTCATATTGTCAGTTGGCACTTGGTATTAATCCCTCCTTGCCAGGAAGGCTCATCCCCGGGAGTCATGTCCCATTTTGGGGAAAGTTAATGTGTTCATATTGTGTGTTTGGCTTAGAGAGAGGCCACATTTGAGCAAAAAGAAGGCTATCATGTGGCAATCCTTAGGCACCCCATAACAGTAGGCTAAGTTTCAATTACAAGTGCAAAGATTCATAAGGGTAGTCATCAATAACAAGAACCCATCAGTGGGCCATCCTCTTTTGACAGACACTGCTCCTGCACTCAGAGGACTGTTGCTGCTCCCTTGGAGAATGTGGCAGAGATCTCCAGACTGCGAATTCAGGTTCCCTCATTTATTGAGTGATTGTCTACCCACCATGACCATGCCCCATCACTTGATTAATTGAACAATTTTATATATCTTTCATATGTATTCAGATGAACTTACTCGCATGAATCCCCCATCCCAGACACCCCCAACCAATGATCCTCTGCATCCCCCATTGTAACCCTTCTGTGATCTGAACCTTTCTTGAAGATGAAGCCCATAATAATAACAAAATACAATTAATAGGAAAATGAAATAATAATGATAAGCTTAAATGCAAGAGATAAAATACAAGGAAACTCAGAAAAAAAATCTAAAAATAAAATATAATTATTAGATTGGGACATTAAAAAAAATGGGAAAATAATTCCTTTTGAAAAATTATACTTTCTTCCTTTTATCACTGTATAATTTGGTGTCCAGTGTGCCGTGACACCTTCCCCTTCTCATTCCCCAGTGTGTCCTAAATTTTCATTTAATTTTCAAAGAAGTTTTAGGTCACAGTAAAGTCACACACAGAATATTAGAGACTCCCACATACCCAACCTCCGTCCCCCTAACCCACCCCATATTAAAACCTCTTTTTTTTATGGATGTTAGCATTGCTAAAACTGTTATACAGATAGTGAAATATAGCAACTAAACATTGTCAATTGTTTACAGTATAGTTTACAATTTAGATGGTACAGTTTAATAATTTTTGATGATATTTAACATGTCCCATGTCCATTACTGTAAGGTAATGAAAAACAATTCCCATGACCACTAAATACCCCATTTGGTCTTTTCTGTTCCTTCCTCCACATCCCCCTGGGGCATATGATACTCCCCTGTCTTGACTTATGGAATGACAAGATTCATAGTTACATGTCCTGGTTATACTAACCTGCCCTTCCTAATCTACCCACCTGTCAATCCTGCACCACCAAACCCAGTAAGATCATTACCCATCTGTCCTATCCTTCAATATGCAACTATACTCTATCATTTTACCATAGATTATGTCCTTATGGGTGATCACTCACAACCTACTCTTCTCTTTCTCTCCCTTGTTAGCCTATCTTTCAGACTATGGTTCTCACAGACTGCTCACTTTCCTAAATTCAAATCAGTGAGATCATATACTGCTCATCCTTCAATGCTTGGCTTGCTTCACTAAACATAAGGTCTTCAAGATTCATCCATGTTATTCTGTGTATTAGCACTTTATTCCTTCTTACAGCTGAGTAATATTCCATTGTATGTATGTACCACATTTTGCTTATCCATTCATCTGTTGATGGACACCGGGGCTTATTCCAACTTTTAGCAATTGTGAACAATGCTGCTATGAATCTTGGTGTGAATATATCTGTTCCTGTCTTTGCTTTCAATTCTTGTGGGTATATACCCAGCAGTGGAATCACTGGATCATACAGAAGATCCATTGTTAGTTTCTGAGGAGATGATCTGTTTAATGATGATAATGGTGTATTAAATTCCCCTGCTATAATTGTAGAGGCATTTATTTCTGCACTTAGTTTTTCCAGAGTTTGCCTCACGTATTTTGAGGCAACAGATTAGGTGCATAAATGTTTATGATTGTTTTCTTTTCTTGAGAGATTACCCGTTTTACTAATATATAGTGTCCATCTTTGTCTCTTACAATAGTTTTGCATTAAAGTCTATTTTGTCTGATATTAGAATAGCTACTCCTGCCCTTTTTTGCTGTTGTTAGCTTGTAAAATTGTTTTCCAGCCATTCACTTTCAGCCTCCTTGAATCTTTAGGTGGAAGGTGGGTTTCTTGTAGACAGCATATAGATGGATCATATTTCTTTATCCATTCTGCCAATCTGTGTCTCTTGAGTAATGAATTTAACCCATTAACATTCAGTGTTATTACTTGCAATGAATTTCTTACTTCAGCCATATTTTCTTTGGGTTAATGTATTTCATATGTTGTTTTGTTTCCGTTTTTGTCTTTTTAGCTGTTTTTAAACTCTCCTGCAACTCTCTCTCCCTTGAATTTTCCTTTCAACTTGTAGAACTTCTTTTAGTATTTCATGAAATGCCGGTTTCTTATTGATATACTCTCTTAATTTCTGTTTATCTGTGAATATTTTGAACTCTCTATCATTTTTGAATGCCAGTTTTACTGGAGAGAGAATTTGTGGCTGGAAGATTTTTTCTTTTAGTACTTTGACTATGTCATACCACTGTCTTCTTGCCTCCATGGTTTCAGATAAGAAATCAGCACTTAATATTATTATGCTTCCCTTGTATGTGATGGTTCTCTTTTCTCTTGCTGTCTTTAGTATTTTCTCTTTGTCTTGAGCATTGGACATTTTGACAAGCATATGTCTTGGAGTTGGCCTGTTGGGATGTATACTATGTGTTGTGCTTCCTGGAATGTCTGTCCATCTCCCTCAATAGGGCTGGGAACTTTTCAACCATTATTTCCTTTAACACTCCTTTTATTCCCTTTCCCTTCTCTTCTTCCTCTGGGATGTCTATAATGTGAATGTTTGTGTGTTTTGTGTTGTATGTTTATATCCCTGTGTCCCTGCTGGATTTTTTCTATCATTTTATCTATCTCTATTACTATCTGTTTGATTTCAGATGTACTGTCTTCCACATCATTACTTCTTTCTTCTGCCTATTGAAACCTGCTGTTATGTGATTCCATTTTATTTTTTATTTCTTTTATTGTGCCTTTCATCACCATCATATCTGCTATCTTTTTATGTATGTTTACAGTTTCTTCTGAATATTCTCCCAGTTTCTTCTTAATATCCTTCATCTCTTCATTCACTTCATGAAGTTGGTTCATGATATTTGAACAGATTTGATTAATTTTTAGATGTTCTACATCTCTTCCTGGTTTTTAGTTTATTCATTGGACTTGTTCATGTCTTCCTGTTTCTTAGAATTGTTTGTCATCTTTTGTTGCCTGCTGCTCATCATTTATCTTGCTGGGTTTATTCAGTTCATTAGTTTCTCTCTCTGCTCTAGAGTTTACTTTAGCTGTTGTTTCTGTGTGTGTGTTAAGTTTTCTTTTTGATACTTTGTTCTTCTTTTTATATTTCCTTGCTGTTTTCTATGTTCCCTTGAAGAAAATAGTATAAACTAGAGGTATCAATATAGGTAAGGAAAGAAAAAAGATAATAGAAATAATAATAAAAGTTAGAAAAGGGGCCATATAAGATTTAGCAAAATGAATATTTAAATCATGTAAGCAGTGTAGAGTAATAGTAATAAAAAAGTGGATTGCCTGTAATGAAATGGAAAACTGAATAGAGGAAAATGTATAGAATGATTTAAAAGGCCAGAATGATGTGGAGATAGAGAAGGAGAAAGAACGGACAGAAATAAATATGTTTTTAAAAAGAAAGAAAACAGAATAGACATGATAGAAATTGAAACCAGTAAAACTGAGGACTAATTAAAAGAAGTGAAATGTAAGAACCACAACAGAAAACAAAAGATAGGAAGATGAAGGAAGGAAAAGAGATAGCAGTAGTAGACAAATTTCATATACACAGAAAATAGAAAATCAAGGAAGGAGAAGCAAAGCAAAGAAGAAACAAGCTGGCAGCACCTAATTTTAAAAAAAAATGCGGGGGGGCAAAGAAAGAGGAAAGAGAAACACGAAACAAAACAACAACAAAAAAAGAACAGAAAAAAACCCCAAAGAAACACACAGACAAGCAGTCAATCAAAGCTAAGAAAGAACAGCTTTCCTTCTTGGGCCCTTGTGGAGCCTCTAAGGCTGCCTGTGTTCATCAATCCATTACCCTGATGGCTTCTCTCTGCAGATTTTGAAGCAAGTTTTAGTGAGTAAACAAAGTTAAATTTTTTTAAAGTAGGCTTTTTTTCTTCTTTTGGAAAAATAAGGGACCCAAAATTAGCTAGTACAAAATAATGCCTATATTTTCCCTGTCCTATGGTATCAGTTGGATGTTAGATATCCCTGTGTATCACTACTCTCATAGCAGTCAGGAATCAAAATACGGACCTCATATATTCAAGACAGAAATTTCTCCATTGAGTTATCATTCTAATTGGGTCAGCTAGCTCTTCAGAAAGCTATTCAGTCACTTTCCCCCTGGCAGATTTTACTTTCCTAGGGCAGCTGGATTCAGCATGCTATATGAGCAGATCCCCCTTCCCCTCTCCTGGTCAGGTTGAGTTCTCTTCTGAAATTCAAATGGACCCTGACAACTAAGCAGGTCTCACCAAAGTGATTTTCCAAGCCTCTTCTAGACCACCCCTTCTTCCCAGGGGACCCTAAATAGTCTCTGGAAAACTTATTAAGCACCTCCTACTGCCCGGTTCCCTTAAGGGAGTTGAAATTCCGATAGTCCTCAGTATGGAACTATTAAATTTGCCGACTCCGCCCTCTCTCAGGTCAAGCCTCTGTATTCCAGGATGGTTAGGTAAATCAATTTTCCTTAGCAGATTCACCTTTCCCCTCAGCCTGGTGCCACATCATGCCAGGTGGGGTGCTCTCCAAAGCTTTAAGGGTTCTAGTCAACCAAACACACAGAAAGGAAACCCTTCTCCACCCCTTGCCTGTACCCTCCCACTCTCCTAGGATGCCCTCTAAATGGTTGGCCAGCATGAGTCGGGGCTCACCCTGGATCTTTGTTCTGAGGGTGGGACTTAGCTGCCTGTGATTTCAACAGTGCTAAAAACTCACTGTTTTATCTTGAGCAATCTATCTCCCTGTCCAGCTCCCTCCAGATCGATGCCCCAAAGTCTCCTGCTCCATGGTCTCCAAGAACTGCTCACTCAGTCAAGATCCTGTTCCCACTCAGCCATAGTTTGTGGGAGAGATGGTGGGTAACCACTTAAACTGACACCATCTTGTCCCCCAAGCTCCCCAAAAGTTCTTATTTTTGATATATTTAAATTTAGAAGTTTACTGTATATATTTGGAGTTTTGAAGTAATACCCTAAAAATATAGGATTAAATTCAGCAGTTGCCTATAACTCAGGAAAAAATTTATAGCATGAAGCATATATATAATTATATGCAATTGTTTCAAGCCTGTTACACTAAAGCTCAAACAGATTTAAGGAATGTCACATGGTACTTTAAGTAGCATACTCCTGATGGTAGTAATGTTATTACAGACACAGATATTTTTCAAAATTTATGAAACAAAATAAACTGTTTATAGGTCTGATTTAGTTCTTGCCCCAAATATAGCACTTATAGGTGTGACAATTCTTGCAAGTGGAATTGTGGATGTTTCTGCTGCTATTAAAGGTGTTTTAAATTGACAGTAAAGTACATCTCCATTTTAGTGCTGGTATCTTTACTTACCTCCTAATGTTATACATGGTGGGAATCATGTGACCTTTTTCACAGATTTTCCGAGAAGGAACCAGTATCCAAGCCAGGTTTAGCCTCTGACCAAATATGGATCAAGGAGCACTTCCACTCCCCACTCACAGGCAGAAGAGGGGGCCTTAATTCTTTCATAAAAATAAATAATCAACTTAATTTCCATGCTAACAGCAACTTAAATTTTCTCTATAACTTGCACTAATAGGGAGGACTTACTCATTTTAAGCCAAAATATATGTGGTTTTTGGAGGAAGTAAATATTTAAAACTAGAGACCTTTGCAAGTGGTACCTGATTTCCACTATGACTCTATCAAATGAATAATTTAATAGGGATGAGAAGACCATTAAATGAAAGAAATTTTTGATTAGGGTTATTACAATATTTCAGAAAATATTAACCATATGATAAACAAGTCTCAGCATGCTTTGAAACATTAGAAATAACAGAATTTGTTGCTGAAAACACAGTTATACATTTTAATCATCCAACTGAAGATTAGTGCATTAAATTTTTTTAGAAAAATTTTTTTCTGTTTCCAGATTCAGCTACAATTGATGAAAGTGTCACTCATAGATGTTTGTGTTGTTATAAACTAAATATGCTGTTGTCTTAGCAGCCGAAAGTATAAGGGAAAATGTTCATGCTCACAGAATAAATACGGCAGTCTCTCTGCAGTAAAATAGTTATCTCACACCAATCTGGGATGTTATCTGCTCCAGTTCTTGCATAACCCCTCTACTGTGAGAGCACAGCAGGAATGTATGTGCCATGGATGGTCCTAGATGGATCTGAGAGTGAGTTCCTTGGATATCTCAACCACTATCATAAACCCTTTCATGTCCTTCTTGTTTGCAAAGATGAGGACTGGAGGCTTCAGTAAGTCCTCATGAGCCAACATTTTGTACAATTCTTCTTTTGTTATAGCTAGTTGCTCCCTGTCAATTCTGTCAACAAGAACGATGAACTCTGTGTTTGAGTAATAGGTGTTCCATAATGACCACAGTGACTCCTGGCTACCAATGTCCCACATGATGAAATGAGTGTTCTTAATCATCATTTCTTCAACATTGCTTCCTATGGTAGAGAAGTGTGAACCACTTCTAACATTAAAAACTGATAGAGAATGTTGTTTTTCCCTGCATTATCTAGTCCCATGATGATGATTTTGTGTTCTTGCTTACAGAAGAAGCTCCACAGCTTCTTGAGGAGACCCATCATACACTGCACAGGTCACTGAGTCCCTGCAGAAAGTGACTCCAGGACCAAGTTGAAACCTAGTGCCAACAACCTGGCAGCCCAGCAAAGTGCAGTGCGAGTCCTGAGCCAAAAATCCTTTTTTAAAGTTCTTAAAAAATGAATATGAAATGAGTAACACCTCCTTAAGTATCATAAAAAATGCCTGCAAACACTTAAATATAAAAATACCCAGATGTCCAATAAGTAAATAAAATGTGGAACAGATCATGTGTCTTTGGGGAAAGGCAAGTTATGAGATACCACTCCTTTTTCACTAGAATGATTACAATTAAAAGGCATAGCATAGTGTGAAGATGGCATTGGTCAAACAGGTAGCGGTCAATGTTCTCACGAAAACAATGGAGAAAGAGCCAAAAACAGTCCAAAGGAATTGCTTTGAGGGTCAGCAGACCATGACAGTGCTACATAACCCCCAGGAGGGTGAGGGACAGAGAGATGAAAAAGCTGAAAAAACAAACGTGACTTACCAAGCCCCGACAGGGGCCAGGAATGCCTTCTCTCCCCTTCCCCCAAGATATTAAGCTGGGGTGAAACCACTGGCTCACTATAGCCCGACTGAGAGTGAAATGGACATCTTCCTCATTGTCAGCTCTTTCAAGGGAAAAGGAAGGGGGAGTCTGGGGGCTTTTCTCCATTGAATTCAGTGAGCAGAGTCTGCTGTGAATCTCTAGGCTGGAGATTCAACACAGGAACACAGGAAAGCCCAGAATTAAAACCTCCATGGAAAAGTAAGCTGACAAGCACCATCTCCTGGCCAGTCTGGACATTTCATAAACAAAACTGTTATTGGTTTTCTAATTTCTTATTTTCTAATAGAAAATCTGTGCCCCGCTAGTGAGTCCCCAGCCCAATTTTGATAACTTAAACTAGGCTATTTCAAAGACTTAGAATGAGTTGAAACAATTATTAAAGAAGAGCTGTGTAAAAGATAAAAACAATAAGGAAGAGAGTGAAATTGTCCATCAGAATAAATTTGCCAATTCAGATGCTTAGACATCAGCTAAAAATTATAAGCCATACTAGGAAACAG
>JAQZBX010081582.1:0-13650 GCA_029593785.1 Cabassous unicinctus | reverse complement strand
TGGGGCTTTGATTGGGCCACCTCAGTAGGGTGTTGAGCCCCAGCCCTTGGTGGGTGAGGGAATCAAATATAAAAGGCAAGGCAAAGGACAGAAGAGGCGGTTTTGATGTGGGAGATTTGATGTTGGAGAGAAGGCCCCAGGAGAAGAGAAGAGAGCCATTCACCTCATAGTCTACAGCTGATCTTGTGGAGTAAACAGAGGAGCTAAGCCCAGAAAGAAATGTAGCCCTGGGAAGAGAGGAACCCAAGAATACTGAACCCTGGCAAACATTGGCAGCTGTCTTGCTCCAACACGTGGCAATGGACTTTGGTGAGGGAAGAAACTTATGCTTTATGGCCTGGTAACTATGGACTTCTACCCCAAATAAATAGGCTTTATAAAAACCACTCCATTTCTGGTATATTGCATTAGCACCCCTTTGGCTGACTAATACAAATAGTAAGTCTATAATGAAATAATAATGTCTACTTCTGTCTACTGTTCATTCCCAAATCTTGAGAATTTAGGTATTATGATGCCCACTCTCTTTCTCTCCAATGAATTGGAGAGTAGGGGTTGCCACTCTGCTGAGATTCAACACTCAACTGGTACATGAACAGATCAAAGATTTAACCCTCTTGGACATATTTTTAACAAGTACATTACCAGTTATACGTTCAAATAAAAGTGGCAGAAGAGTCATGTGTAGGGAAATTAAAAATGAGTATACCTCTGTTAAACTTAGGAGCAAAAATCACAGTGAAAGGCCCACTGACAGGGGCTGAATTCCTGAGCTTTTCTGCTCTGCTTAGAATGTCTAGATTTTCTTAGAGCCCTCAGGAGCCCTGCAGTTTGAAGCACTGTTACTATGGCAGTCAACGAGATCCTGCTGTGAAGTGCATAAGCATAATCTCTGGAATGACTTCCCAACTCACATTGAAATCTATTAGCCATAAAAACTCATTTGTATTTAATATTTCCCCCTTTTAGTTAAGGTCTTTTTCTGGATATATTGGTAGTTGGCACTTGGTAGTAATTCTTTGGTGGGAGGGAGGCTTATCCCCAGTAATCATGTCCCATGCAAGGGGAAGATAGTGTGTTTTTATATGCTAAGTTTGGCTTAGAGAAAGGCCACATTCCAGCAACAAGGAGGCTTTCAGTAAGTAAATCTTAGGCAATATATGATACTAGGCTAACTTTCTATTTCACAGGATAAGGTTCATAAGTACAATCATCAATATCAAGAGCCTGGCATAGTGGTCTGTCTTCTTTCACTATGCACACAGAAAATATAGGTGTTCCCCATACACTTAATGCCTTCCCCTTTTCTACTGCCCCCTACTAATAACATTTCACATATGGATGGTCCATTTCTTACAATTGATGTACAAATATTGAAGCATTGCTACTAAATATGAATAAGTTGTATTGTAAAATTGTGGCAATGAATAGAGTTGATGGTTACACATTATAGTGAGTATACATAACACTCCTGATTTATGCATGAGATTGTGACTGAAAGTGGTAGTCTGTAGTTGTAAATAAAAAATGAAAGGATACTAGAAAATAATCTAGGGTATATATATATATATAAAACAGTGGTTTTCATGGTTCATAATGATTGTTGGTAACAGAATAAATATAAGAATGTTCTTTATGAAGTGTTATGAATATAATAATACAAGGGAAAATTACAATGAATTTAACTTACGGATGATAGTTACCAGTAATATTGTAATAATTTTTTAGCAATGTCAAAGAAAATAAATCAATTCTAAAGGACATCAATAGGAAGGTATAAAGACGTATGGGATTTTTCTTTTGGACTAAGGAAAATGTTCTAAAATTGACTGTGATGAAAACAGCACAACTTTGATGAAAATGAGAGTCTCATTGTGTACACATTGAATGGATTATACAAAACATGAAATTGAATAACACAGGGAATCCATTGGTGGAAGATGGACTGTGGCTAACAGGACAAATATTAGAATATTGTCTCATGAACTACAACAAATATATAATACTAATATAGGGTGTTAATCACCAAATGGGTTGGGAGAAAATACATCAAATTTAAGATATGGGTTATAGATAATAGTTATATTTTGACAATGATATTTCAAAATGCTGTTTTGAAGAAAAGCTATTTTATTGCTATTTTGTGAACAAAAGTTTCACAACAATGCAAGATGTTGGTGTTGGGGTGATGTATGGGAGCCCTGTATGATGATATGCATTTTTTGTAAGTTCATAACTTTATACACTTATTTTTATGTATTTTCATGTATGAGTGATATACTGCAATAAAATTTTATTTGAAAAAACTTACTTGTTATAGGAGACAAGGGATAAACTATATATTAATAAAGGGGCAATCAACAAATGACATATAACAATCATAATATTTTTGCATGTAACTAGAGTGCCCCAAAATACTGGGGCAAACACAGCCAAAACAGAAAGAGAAATAGACATCTATACAATAATCATTGGAGATTTTTATACACTGCAAACATGAATAGAGAGAGATCTTTGATAGGAGATCAATAAGGAAATAGAGAACTTGAATGATTTGATAAATGAACTAGACCTAACAGACATATACAGAACAATGCACCCCATGACAGCAGGATGCATATTTTTCTCAGGTGCTCATGGATCATTCTTCAGGATAGTTCACATGCTGATCATGAAACAGGTTCAATAATTTTTAAATAATTGAAATTATACAAAGCTCTTTCTCCGATCATAGTGGAATTAAGATAGAAATCAATAACAGATGGAGGACTAGAAATTCCCAAAATTTATGGAGGTTAAACAACACACTTCTATGAAATCACTAAGTCAAAGAAGAAATTGCAAGATAAATCAGTAAATATCTCAAGACAAATGAAAATAAGAACTCAACATATCAAAACTTATGGGAAGCAGTAAGGTGGTGCTAAGAGAGAAATTTATAGCCCTAAATGCCTACATTAAACAGGAAGAAAGAGCTAAAATCAAAGACCTAACTGCACATGTAGAGGAACTAGAAAAGAACAGCAAATAGAAGGAAAAAAATAACAATGATTAGAACAGAAATATATTGAGTGGACAAAAAAAACCACACACAAAAAAAACAAAACAATAGAGCAATTCAACATAATGAAAAGCTGCTTCTTTGAAACTAACAAAATTTGCAAACTCTTAGCTAGACTGAAATAGGGAGAATTTGCAAATAAATAAAATCAGAAATAATAAGGGGACATTACTACTGACCCCACAGAAATAAAATTCATAAGAGGATACTATGAACAGCAGTATGCCAAAAACTAGAAAACTTATATGAAATGGACAATTTCCTTGAAGCCCACACACAACTTACATGAAACCTAGAAGAAATAGAAGATGTCACCAAACAAATCCCAAGTAAAGATATTGAATCAGTCATTTAAAATCTTCCATCAAAGAAAAATCCAGGAGCAGAAGTCTTCATAGTTGAATTCTACCAAGTATTCAAAGAAGATTTAATAGTAATACTGCTCAAACTCTTCCAAAATATTGAAGAGGAGGGGATGCTATCAAAATCATCCTATGAAGCCATCATCACCCAAATAACAAAACCAGATATAGATACTATGAGAAAAGAAATTTACAGAACAATATCTCTAAGGAATATAGATGCAAAAATCCTCAACAAAATACTTGAAAATCATATCTAACAACCCACTAAAATAATTATACACCATGATCATGTGAGTTTTATTCCACTTATGAAGGGCTGATTCAACATGAGAAAATCACTACATTAGTACATCTAAGGAGAAAAATTACATGATCATCTCGATTGATGCAGAAAAGATGATTGACAAAATCGAGCATTCTTTCTTGATTAAAATACTTATGAAACTAGAAACAGAAGAAATTTTTTCTCAACATGACAAAGGGCAAATACCACTACCACCAACGAAATAAAAACAAAAATGAAAACAAAAAAATCCAACAGCTAACATTGTGCCCAAAGGTGAAATTCGAGCAATTATGAAACAGAAAGAAATAAAGGAGATCAAAATTAGAAAGGAAGAACTAAAGTTTTGCTATCCACAAATGACATGATATTACACTTAGAAAGTCCTGAAAATCTACAACAATTCTACTAGAGTTAATAAGCACCTTCAGAAAATGGTTGGATAAAGGTTAATATGCCAGGTTAATATGCAAAAAAAAAAAAAACAGTAGTGCTTCTGTTTACTAGTAATAAGCTATCTGAGGAGGAAAAACTCCCATGTACAATAGTGACAAAAATATAATTTATTATATTTAGCGATAAATGTAACCAAGGATGTAAAGGACTTGTATTCAGAAACATACAAAATATTGCTTAAAGGAAAAAAAGAAAACAAATAAATGGAAGAACATTCCATGTCATAGAAGACTAAATATTAAGAAGTCATTTTACTACAAATTGATTTATAGATTTAAAGCAATTCCAATCAAAATTCCAATAGCCTACTTTGCAAATACGGAAAAGACAATTATCAAATTTATTTGGAAAGGCAAGAGGCCAAAAATAACCTAAATATAAAATAAAGAAGACAAAGTTGGAGGACTCAAACTTCCAGACTATAAAGCAAATGTGGCAGTTTGATGTTTATTTATGAATTCCAAAAAGAGAAATAGATTACATTTGTAAACCGGTCTATTTCTCTTGCTGTGATAACACTTTGATTTTATTAGATTCAGCTGGGAAGTCTGATTAAATTATGTTAAGATTAGGGCTTTGATTCAACCATGTCATTAGAGTGAAACTCAATGTTGAGTACCAGTCCCTTGGTGGGCTGATAAAACAGACTCTCACACCAAAGTAGATACACAGGAGAAGAACACAGAAGAATCGAGCCAGGTTATTAGACACTGCAGAGACCCTGGTAGAGAGATGAAGCTGATAATCTACAGCTGATATTGTGAAGATAACAGAACAGCTGAGCCTGGAAATAAAGAAGCCCCTGGGAAAGATATGAGACTTATGTCAGCCTACAGCTGAGATTGGAAGAAGCTGGGACCATGGAGCCTTGAGAGGAAGAAGGAAGGCTGAACACTCAAGGATATCACCCATTATCTTGCTTCAACATATGGCCAATAACTTATGGTGAGAAAGTACCTATTATGTTACCTTGAGTTGGACTCTTCAGCTCCTTGTCACTGTAAGCTTCTACCTCAAATGTATATCCTTTATAAAAACCAACAGATTTCTGGAACATTGCACCATCATCCCTTTGGCTAACTAATACAGCTTATTAAAAAGTTATAGTGATAAATCACCATGGTACTGTCATAAAGATAGACATATAGTTCAATAGCATAAAATAAAGAGTTCAGAAATAGATCCTCACATCGAAGTTCAATTGATTTTTTTCTTTCAGTAAGTTTTTAAAATATTGGACTACATAAATGTTACAACAAAAATATAGGGATTTCCATATACCCCACTACCTCCTACTCCACAATTTCCTACATTAAGAACACCTTTCATCAGTGTGGTACATTTGTTACAATTAATGAAAACATTGAAGCATTGCTACTAACTCTTGACTGTAATTTATATTATAGTTTATACTCTGCCCAGCATAACTTTATAGGTTATGACAAAATATATAATGGCCTGTATCCATCATTACAATGTCATGCAGGACCATACCAATATCCCAAAAATGCACCCATGTTACAACTATTCTTCCCTCTCCCTCCCTTCAGAACCTCTGGTGGCCACTGCCTTTATATTAATGATAAAAGTTCTTCCATTGCTAGAATAATCATGTGTACTTTAGTCCATAGTTGCTTTTCACCCATATGTTTGTTCATTTCTCAATTTAGAGGATTTGGGAATGGTGATGACCACCCTGTCTCCATTTGAGAAAGGGCTTAGATCCCATGGGGCAGATGGATGGAATTGTATTACTTGTAGTTGCAGACACTCTCAGCTGCCTGGAATGGAACTTTTCCATCATGATACTTTTGTTAGTTGTCCTTGGTGAGTCCAATGAACTGGTCAGTAGGTACTGTAGCACTGCTGGTATTCAGGGCCCAACTGGCATATGAACATCCTGAAGATTTAAGTCTTTTGAAAATAAATTAAACAAGTATAGTGATAATTACTGGTTCAAATAAAAGGGGCAGAAAAGCCATGTGTAGGGAAATTATAAATGACAGTAACTCTATATATTGTTCTTTTGGCAAATATGGCAGGGCAGGACAACTGCTGTAGGGCATTGGGGGAGGGATGATATGTGGATTAGGGTAAACCTGGGGCAGGCCTCTTTGGAATATGAAGGTGTTCATCATGTCATAGTGTGTTATCTTAGTGGGTGGACGCACAAACTATAAACAAGAAAATATCAAACTCCCATCCTAAGGAGTCCTGCTATATTCTCAATTAGAGGCTCAAGAAACTCTTGAGAACATAGATAGTGCCTAATAAAAGAAAAATAGACCAATATGACAAGCACTCAATATAGTTGCATTTATCCATGAACCTTATTCTTCAAAAATTGAAACTTAGTGGCTACCATAGTTTCTGAGGAGAGGGGAGGGGAAGAATAGAATAAATATAACATAGGGCATTTTGGGGGCATTTGATTTGTTCTGCATGACCTTGCAAGGATAGGTACAGGCCATTTTAAAATTAGTCAAAACCTATAAAAGTGTGCAAGCAAAGTGTAAACCATAGTGTAATCCATTGTCCATGGTTCTTAGGAATTTGTCCATGTTTATATATCAGTTGTAACAAATGCTTATCTTCCTGATGTGAATTCCATGGAAAAAGGGGAAGGAAGGAGGGAAGAGAGGGAACAGGGACTGAGGGGAGTTTATTTTTTTAAGCTGTGGGTTTCTGCTGAGGGTGGGCTTGGGATCCCGTTGCTTCCCTCATCAGAGTGATACAAAAGGATGGAGGAATTTCAGGAGACACTACAAAGAAGACATGGACCAGTGTGTATAATCAAGGAATCTCCTTGCTAAATATCACCACCTGTTCTCCTTGACAAGTGAGAGATTGGGTCAAGGGAGAAGTTAAAGAGGTCAACATGAAGCTAAAGCAGTGATTCATGCAGTTAGAAAATCTTCTTGCATCTTATTCCTCACCAAAGTTTTATTGATTGGTAATTTAGATACTGAGCTGCCAAAGCAGAGGATCAGAGGGATTTTCACTGAATGTTGGCCAGCTCACAAGTGGAGCTGAAGCCCAAGCTGGATAACACCTGGCAGTCTCCCAAGAAGACTGCAGCCCAGTGGGTGTTTCCATGGGAAGTGTACCTTAAAGAGTCACCAGAGCTGGGGGCAATCATGCATGTCCTGGTCACCAAGAAAATCATTAAAATGGATGTATGCTATAAAGGGACACAAGTGAAAGACTTACTGTTACTTGAAGGAGATCAAAAAGTTGTCTTCCAAACTAAGCATTATAGCTGAGATTATGTGATAGAAGTGGAACCACATGCTGATTGTGATATGCACAACAAAGAGGTAGCAGGCTTTCATTTGGACAGGATTCTGAGTTTCTGCCATGCCCCTTTGGTGGTTGGCAAAATTGTTAACCTGCAGTCAGAGATAAAGCCTGTTGCCATGGAGCAGCTGCTAAGCACCTTGCCTAACTGCAGGAAATAATACTTGCTTCTATGGGAAGTGTTATTACTGCTGAGACACAAAGCCAGCTTGTGCTGATGGAGATACAGTGAGGGATTTGTCACAACCTGGCTCCCAAATGTGTGGCCTCTGCAGAAACACTGACGCCCATGTATCAGGACTTACCAAGAAGGCAAATTGGCCAGGTGGGAGTATTGTGATGTTGTGAAGAATATGTCCCCTTAGGTTTCTGGCCCATGCAACACGGACATCAGCGACACAAATGTCTTTGATTACCTAATTGGAAATGCTATGATAGCTATGATAGCTTTCAAGATGATGAGGGCCGCTGGTAAGCTCATCTTTCTGAATAATGCAAAAAGCTTTGGGAACCCCTCAAAGGATGAGAGAATCATTCTTGCCCCTTTCTATCTATTAGTATTGCATCATTCAAGTTTCCACATGAGACAGATTAAAATACCTGAAGAATGGTGTGCTGGAGTCTGCCTTAAAGTCTGCTATGGCCCATGACACCATCACCCCAGTGCTCTCTGGGCCCCAGTTGGATGCTGTGGACCTGTGGCTGCTGAGTAGCTTGGCCACTGTGAAGCAGCGCATTGATCAGTTTGGGTCACACTCTGCTTGGTGGAAGACAGCATGCCTCTCTCTGACTTGTAATTCTCAACATGAACTATGTGCACTTCTTTTTATAAAGATTAAAAAAGAGCACAATCACTTCTAAATGGTATCAGATGGATTGGAAATGGTCAGTGTCAAGCTCTGGTGACAGAGGACAAGATGGTCTTGGATGATTTTGGTGTTTTCTGTAGCAGAAAGTAAAGCAAGGATTATACACCACAGAGCTGTTCTTACTGAATCACCTTCTGACTATCTCGGCATCATGTGCCCTTTCTAGCAATTGGCATCATAGTCTTAATTTCTCATGCCAAAGTACAAACAGAGAAATTATATGGGATAGAGTGATGCTGACATTGTTTCTTGAGTTGTGTTTTGAGCTAAACCTTACAGTCCTTTCTCCACAAGTGTGGATTTTTAAAAAAATATTCACTATCTCATAAATCCTTTTTCACCAGGACTAATCAAATTGGGAAGTTTACTGCCCCTAAGGAGTGGCAGTAAATAAAACCTTGCATTCTCTTGAACCAAAATAGTACTCACTGTTGGAGGGGATATGTTCTTAAGATAACATTGAGAGGAAGGCAAGAGCAGTGAAGGTTCTAGGGCTAGGTGTCATTGGGTAGTGGTGCTTTTGATGATTCAAATAGAAAGAAAAAAGAGAAAGAGATCACTTGGTAAAACCAGAATTGAGAAGATGATTAACTGTATAATGAGATCATTAATGACAACAAATCCCCATATATTTAGATTCTTTAGGTATGTAAAAAAGCAGAGATGTTGTTGTACCTAAGCAAAATCTGTGTTCTCATATTTGTGTCCAAATTAGCCAAGTAACTGTGTCTAAAGTAAATATTATACTTCCCAAGCATGATTCTTTTATGGAGATTTATTTTTCCTTTTGCCCAAAGCAGGCACATAGTTTCTTAATTAAAAAACAAGCTGAAATAATACCTTGAATTAGAGTCAGGCTGCCTGCGTTCTCTGCCATATTCATTTCTTTTTGAAATGAGTTTTCACCTCTGCTTTTAAGGTGTTTGAATTTGAAACTGCTGCTCACAAGAGATTGGCAACCCTATCTGTGCCATTCTTGTGAGAAAAGCCAGCTTATTCCTACAGTATGAGATTGCACATCTTGCTGATAGCTGGACTTAAGATCGGCCATAAAAAAGGTTGGAAGTCAAGATTTTAAGCTTTCTGATTCTTGAAATTAAGGAAGTTACCTTGAGGAGACTTAAGATTTTGATACATATCAAATTTTAATTTCATTATTTAGTCTCTAGTGGCATTCTGAATCTATGAGGTAGTACTATCCTTCCATCTCTGAGCACTCTCACATTTTAGGGTGCTAAATGACAGGCTCATTTTTGTGTTCTGGCAAAGTGTTTTGACATGTAAGCAGTTGCAGTAAAATATAGGGGCAGAAGATGACATACCTGGTGTGCCCACTCACCTCTGCTCAGAGCTGTGCATGTTTCTCCTTCATCTTATCTGGGTGCTATGCCAGTCATGCACTTCTGTCAAGCAGAAACTAATACTTAAATGGGTGGTTGAACAACTTCCATCTTGGCTATTGCAGACCAGGTTTAGGCAAGCACACTCAGAAAAAAAAACCCAACAATCTTAGCATGTATGCCCCATTTCAATATCCTATTGAAAGGGCAGTTTGAGATTATTTATGAATCCCCAAAAAAGAAAGATTATGTTTGTAAATTAATCTATTCCTTTGGGTCTGATGCCCTTTGTTTGTATTATATCCAAAGTCATTAAGTTGACTTGATAAAATCAGATTAGGGCTTTTGATTTGACCAAGTCAGTAGGGTGTTACTCAGGTTGAGACCCCACCCCCTTGATGGACTGATATAAACAGGCATTCACTCAAGAAGACAGGAGAGAAGAAAGAGCTCTGGGAGAGAAGAGTCATTCACCTGATAATTTGCAACTGAAGAGAACAGAGCAGCTAAGCAGCTGAGACAGCCCAGAAAGAAAGAAGCACTATGCCAGAGACTGACACAGGAAGCTCTGAGAGACCAGGAAGAAACCAGAGACCATCTTGCTTCAACATGTGGCAACTGAGTTTGGTGAGAAAGGAACCTTGAGGTGGACTCTTTAAGACCTTGTAAGTGTAAACTTTTATCCCAAATAAATACCCTTCATACAAGACGACAGATTTCTGGTACTGTGCATCAGCAACACTTTGGCTGACTAATACACGAAGTAACCTGTAACTATGTTAAAATAGCATGAAATTGGGAACTTTTGTTCTTTGTCTATACACTTTAAGATGGGCCTGGGCTGAGTTATAGAAAGGATATTGAATGTAAGAAAGCAGATATTAACAAAACACTGAAAGAGTCATAACAAAAGGAGTCGTTGCTTTCCATTTTCAGACCATTTACTGTGTGCATCCAGGGACATTCACCATTCAGCTTGAGAATGCCTTGGGTAGTGCTGACCCTAAGTTTCTTGATGACTGCTGGAGGTAGACAGGAGGAAGGATGTCAGCTCTATTCTCCTTCATAAATGTTAGTGGATCTAAATTATGAATTAGTGTCTTTTCAAACACATGATGCCATGCAGTATGCCACACTGGAATAAGTAAAAACTGTTCCCAAACTGAGAATTTCATTTATAACATTGAATTTAGAAGATCCTGCTAAGGTAAAAAGAAGAAGGGAAAGCTGCTTTGAAAAATGTCTCATCCTTCCTTCAAAATATTGCCAAATATTTATCATTTAATTTTCTCTGTACTAATTTCATATTCATGATCTTAAAGAGGGTTCAGATCCATAATAGTTTTAGGTGGAATTAGTGCTAATAGAATGGTATGACATGACAATGAGAATACATATGTATATTCTGAGTCAGGAATGCATTAAGTTGGAAAATTTTGTTAAGGAAAGTCTCAGAGAAATCCAAATGCAAGTTTACAGCCCTAAAATTGACAAATATCACAAATTTTTAGAAAAATGAAGTAGATATCTTTTTAAAGTTTTATAACACTATCTTCCTTATGGTTTACTTATTAGAGCTCTAGTGTTATAACAATCAAAACAAGTCATTTAGGTGTGTGTGTGTGTGTGTGTGTGTGTGTTTGTGTGTGTTTGAGAAACCCTAATTTGGTGGTACTAAGATAATATCTAAAGGTAGATAAGGGTATATTTTAATATTATAAAACAAGAAAAATCAGAACTGATGGCCATTTCCTGCTCTTCTTCCCCAACTTTATTCAAAAGTTGGAATGGGGAAATGGGTGTAGAGCTTTCATTCTAAAACTCTTCCTTTATATGAGACTAGATTTTGGGTTTGAATAGGGGCAAAAATAACATTCCATGAAGAACAAATTAATACACAGTATCTGTTTTTTCACAACATTGTTCAGTAATGTATAAATGAGGTAGTGCTCCTCAATAATAAACTCTGTTTTCACTCAGGGTTAATATATCAAATAAAATTTAAGATTGAAATAGGAAAATTAGGTACTTCCACTGCAAATTATTTTGGCAATGATGAATCCTATAGATGGAAATTTTTCAATGTCACCTGAAGACAACATGGTCTTTGCATGTAATTCATGTTTCTTTTCTTCAAAAAAGGAGGTGGGGAAGGTCATTTGGCCTCCCTTCCCCATCCATCATATTCCTTCAGCCTCCCTCCTCTATCTTGTGACCAGTAAATGACTACACCTGAATAATAGTAAAAAGCTTCTGTCAGGGAACTAGCTCTTATGCCACCGACATCCTGTGATCTTGAGCTTCAGGAAACATTAGTAAAGGTATATGTATATGTACATATATATATACATATATATACAGATATATATATTATTATAGGAAAAAAACACATTTTTTTTAAAACAGGGAAACTTTAACTTATGTTGCTGAAAGACTTGAAGCTATTAAATGTCTCTCTCTTCAGTCTCTGAGCCTGGCTACAGAGTGACATAAAGACCATTAATTCAGCAATGCCAACTGATCAACTGTGGGGTGTCAGCTCCAGGTGGGCACACTAGTGTGCTGAACAGATCTGACTTCATGAAACTTACAGTACAGGGGAAGGCCGGTTTTTCTCTCTTTGATTCCTCAAGTCTGTGTGGTGAAATGTAGGGGCTGGGTACTGTACTGCCTCCAAATATTAAGGAACCAAACACAAAGTGTCAGGAGAACTGGGAATCTAATTCATTTGCTCATATGAGTTGTAGGGACCACTTCCCTCTGTATTGTTCTGCCAAGGATATCTTCCCATAAGTGTTGCACAAATAGATTTTGTACTTGGTAAGACACCAAATAAGGCAGTTACAAAACTAAATTTCTAATATGTTACATGGGTTTTAATTCTGAAAAAATAAATAAATAAATAAATGAAAAAGAATTTTAACAAATGAAAAAAAATGGTAAAGGGAAAAATTGTGGATATCAAAAGGATTGTAGCAAGCTTTTAAAAAGGAGCTATTTAAATTAAAAGATAGAAACTTCAGGAAATAAATAGAAACATTCAGAGTCTAGTTAATAATCAGAACACAGAATCTCAACTTCTGGCTCCGACACTTTCAGCTCTGCATTCAGAGGCCCTTTTTTAGCCACAGGAAAAAATGACCTTTTCATGCCTTCATTTCCAAGGAATTTTCCAAGGTTTTCCTTATGTCCTTACCCCTCAGGCCATAGATAAAGGGGTTCAGCATGGGTGTGAGTACAATGTGCATCACACAGCTTGTTGCATGTGCATGTGTGTTCTGCAAATCAACAGCAACAAGCTACACTCCTAGACTTTACAGAAATTTAAGGAGAGAACAGTCGATAAATGCTTTATATTTCCTCTGAGATGATGAGATTACACATACATAGGAACAGTCTTAGAGTAAGAGAGGGTATCAAAATGAGGGGAATCGAACCCTGCAGCACAGTTGCAAAATGCATATCTGTGTCATGGATGGTGATGTCATCCCAGGCATGTTGGATCATTTGGTTAAAGTCACAGAAAATATAGAATATATGGAGCCATGTATCCCTACTACAGGAATACACACATCCCAACAGTCAAACATGCAAACACACACTCACACACAAACAGCACACCTCATTGGGCTGTGTTAATAACATGCTTTTCTCACCTCCATCCACAATAATTTGGCTAGGAATGAATACACATCAAACAAACATCAACAGATTACCTTTCCAAAATACTTTGAAATGTTACACAGATATCCCAGGTTGGAAGACTTCCATGGGTACATAAACTAGGGCTTCATTTTAGCATGACCATTTTCTGTGCAGTGTTTAAAAAAAAAACAACATAAAAATTGCCCAATAATCAGAGAGACAGAGAAATGAATGAAATGTAGTTGTGGGAAAGGAAAATGTAAGCCAAGTCACTCCTGAGGTGACAGTGATGAAGAAAAAGCTTCTTTTTTTTCTGGTTGTATTCCAACAATGA
>JAQZBX010081581.1:0-13652 GCA_029593785.1 Cabassous unicinctus | reverse complement strand
AGGAGGTACTGGGAATTGAACCCAGGAACTTGTACATGGGAAGCAGGTATTCAACCACTGAGCACACCCACTCAGTGAGTTTTACCCACTCCCTTGGCTAAAACTTTTATGTTTCATACAGGTATCTCTCTGCTTTATTAGAATCAAGCTAAAACAAAAGGCACAAAAATTAGTCCACTAAGGAAGAGGGGAAGGGGAAGGATATTTTACTCCACAGATTTGATCAGTTTTAAAACATACATATATTTTGTAAGATATTCTCTTAGAACAATATTTTCTCAATACTGACAAAATAATCTCTTCTTAATTTACTGCAAGAATCATTTGGTTTTCCTCCACATGATTTATTAATCCACTTAAATTTTTCTTCTTAATTCAAGCTGTACTTATTTTAAACTATGCTTTTTAAAGATTTTTAAAAAAGATAATTAGATTACATAAATGTTACATAAAAAAAACAGGGATCACCATTTGCCCCACTCCCTACCCCTCCCACACTTTCCCACATTAACAACATCCTTCATTAGTGTGATACATTTGTTACAACTGATGAACACATATTGGAGCATTGCCACTAAGTGTGGATTATAGTTTACATTATAGTTTAAAACTCTCTCCTGCACAATCTTGTAAATTATGACAAGAAATACAATGGCCTGTATCTGTCATTGCAACATCATTTAGGACAATTCCAATGTTACTAAAATGCCCCCAAATTATACCTATTTTCAAGTTGTACTTTAAATATCAGAAATAAGCCCTGATAAAAGCATCTTAAATTTAAGAGAAGAATGGAATTAAAAATAAAAATATGTAATCAATATAAGGTTTTGCATAATGTCTTGCCCCAATTAGGGGCCTTATAAATAATTTGACAAGAAGATGCTTACTGGACATTTCAACCTCTAACTTGTATATTTAAAGCAATTTCAGGTGCAGTTGTAGCTCTGGTTGGGAGCCTGCCTCCCATGTACAAGGTCTCTAGTTCAATCCCTGGTACATATGTATATATGTATGTACATACATACATAGATAAAACCAATTTCACCTTCCTTATCAACTAGTGGCCTCTCTGGACTTTCCAAATCAGTTAATGGTAATTTACTGTTTGTCACCTGCTCATAAGAGTCTTGAGATTTTTTTGGTTGTAGTTCTTTGGATTTTCTTTCTTCTTTATCCCTATTTAATCAGAGATCAAGTGCTATCAACCCCCACCCCCCTTTTTTCCCCCCCCAATCTCTTGCTCACCTATTCCTTTCTTTCCCTCCAGGTCCTACTCTAGTTTCACTTCATGCTGACACAACTGCAACAGTATCTTACTTGTCTCCCTACTTCCAATTCCCTGTCCTTTCTTCAGCTATACTGAACAGTTTCTAAATAATTTTCCTACAATACATTTTATGCATATCATATCACTGTGTCTATTTGAAAACTCTTAACAAAAGGGAATTAAAAGGGAAATCTAAATGGAAAAATATCTGCAACAAATTACTATGATATAATAAACTGAAAACAATTAAGAAATAAAATGCTAATAGATAAACAGAAGTCTTGAACAGTCAACTTGTATAAGAATTGGTAAGTGAAATTAGAGTAAAAGGTACCATTGCTTTAGTTAACAAAAAATGTTACAAAGAAAAAAGCTTAACATTTTTGAACAGAGACACAGGACAGAGTTAAAAATAAAGCTAAAGAAAAATAGAAAAGAAAGTAATAAAAAGAAAAAGCAGGGTAACAAAAGTGCAGTAGAAGCAAAAGCTTTCTGATGGATAATTGTACAAATACTGAATTTATTCCAAAGAAATAATCAGTGATATGAAGGAAGATCTAGATACCTAGAAATTTTAGCCACTGGTATCAGTTCTTAGGGAAAATATTTTGCAAAACATGTACAAGAATATCACTGACATTATTGCTGTTACAGAAAAATTAGGACAGGCTGTATAAATTACAGTACATCTATCCTACATTTTAACACGTTCAAACATGAAAGACACCCTATGGACAATATTTCCCATATTCCCAATGTTTTCCATAAAGAGAAATGTGAGTGACAAAACAGGTACAACTAGAATGATCTGTAGTTTGTAAACAAAACAGAAAAACCAGAAACCCCTCAGTTTAGTACAGTATAAATTGTGATTACCTCTCAGTGGAGGAAATACAAGAGATTTTTGTTTTGTTCTTTGGGCTCTCTTGTAACTTTCAAATGCTCATAGATGTGCATTATTTGCATCAGATGGTAAAAATTTAAAGGTGGGTAGTGAAATTAAGGGTGATTACTCCCTGGGAAATTCAGTAGTATTGTCTCCTAAATTCATTAAAATAAATTAAAAAAATAAAAGTCGGTTCACTCCTAAACATTGAAAAGGGCTCTACATGCCAAGTTTTTATATAAGGTTAAAAAAAAAAAAAAAAAAAAAATGAAAACATCGATAGCGTTGCACAACAAAAATATTAAGTACTCAAAAATCTAGAAATGGGAATCACATGAATGAGTAAATGGGTAAATAAATCCCTATGTAAGTCCTTAACTTTTGAATTTCTTAAGTAGGCTAATTTTACAGCCTCATTTTCACCCTTGGCCAAACAAAAAATCTTTCATCTATCATTCTTTTATTCTCATATTTATGGCTCTCTCTACTGGTACACAATATTAACTGGTCCATAGAAAACTTTTTCAGACAGTCTCCCAATTCGAATGCTCTTTACAGAGATTAGGACTCACCTTAGTAATATTTTTGGATATTTGTCATTAAGATGGCCTATATTTTCTTCAGCACAACTGCCAAAAAGAAACAGTAAATTGTTAAACCAGTCAATAGTTTTCTAGTCTTGAGCCCCACCAAGACAATATGGCTTAAAAGGGGTATTATGAGGCTACCATAAGCATCTATCCAGGCAAGTGTGACTAGGTCACTAAATAGAAAATACTAACATACATTTCATTTCCTTAATGAATAAATTGAGAAAAACCACTGCTATAAATGAAAAATTGATGCAACTTAAGATATTTTCTTGTTAACTAAACAATCTACGTGGAATATCGACGATATTTCACGTTTTTAATTATCTAACTTTTTAAAACAACTAGCCAATACATACTACATTTCCACTATTTAAAATGTGTTAAGTTTTTGTTTCATTTAACAGATTTCGCTACGATCAATGACTGCCATAATCTAGTGCTAATGGGAGAGGTCCTTTTATTTTGGGTATTTTAGTAAAAGGCGAAAGACTTATACGATCTGAAGAGAAACCAGAGTATTACTTTGGGTATTTTATACCCCGCAAAATCATTGGTGTTTCCTTTGAAAAAACAGCACAAGCCTCGAAAAGTGTGACACAGTCACTAGTCCAAGGCTCTATTGATAAGAGGCAGGGTCAGCGCTGGCATGCAAATTCCCCAGCATTCCGATATCCAGACCTTTCTTCAGTTTCCTCATAGCTTTGTCGCGTGAGGAGCACGCGGAAACACCCTCTCCCCACGCAGAACGCGTCTGAGAAAAATCGTTACTTTCCCATTTTAAGGTGGTTCCCACAGCCGGTGCCACTGAGCTAGAGAACAGGGCAAGTTCCCGAAACGCAATTCCAGAGGGAGGAAGAAGTGCTCCGCTAAGAGGAGAATCAAGAAAACCTCTCAAACTCTAGAGTTCAAAGGATCTCCACGTAGAAGGAGACGTGAAAGTCTCCGTCTCTTTCTCTCTCTCCGAGGAACAGGAAGCCTCGCCCCCTTTCATCCCGCTTCCACTGCCCACCCCGCGGCAGAGAGAACTTACTTTGCGATGGCTGCCGAGCGGCCCCTTCACTTCCGGTGCCGGTGCCGCTAAAGCTGCGCCATCCCCCTGTCAACCAGAAAACCATAACGTCCAACTCACCTTTTTGACAGGCCTGTGACGCTTCCGACACTTACTAAGTGCTACCCTGGAGGGAAGGGTGAATGGATACCGCATTAAAATGTATCAATAGCACGGACCCTCCGCTCCTTTCTAGCCAAAACCATAATCTGCAATAGAGCTGCGGCCACTGCTGCCGAGACAAAATGGCGCCGAGAAGCCCGCTGAGCGCAGGCGCTTTGGAAAGACCCTGCCCCGCCCCCGTGCAAGCCCCTGGCCGCTGCTCTAGATTCCGTTTCCATGGGACACTCCACCGCCAATCCTCGTGCCGAACTGCTCTTCCTGACCCCTCAACTCACCAATCACTGCTCAGTCAAACACATCCGGAGTCGTCTCTACCAATCCTTTCTCAGGACTTGCTTACTCAATACCTTATCCTCCAATAACGTTGGTTTTCAAAGGCAACCAATCATAAGTGGAAAATGTCCTACCTGCTGTTTTTTGCACCAATCCATGAAGTTTCAGAGCTACATCCAATGAGGACGGCAGGTAGCTATCTCCAATCCGAAGCTCTTCGGCGTCATGAGTAGCCAATAGGAGTTCGTGTAGAAACGAGTCTGCTCAACAGCTTGTTATTTGGTGGATTGTGGCAGTAAATCGGGAGAGTGGGGGACCGGGCACTGGAACTGCCGCCGCGGCCCGGAGTGGTGCTGCCCGGACGTGGGCCCGCGGGGGTCACTGAGGTGGAGGAGTCAGGAGCTGACAGCGCGCACTTCACCTGCATATGGTAGGTGGGGAGAAGGAAAGTCGGGGATACTGAATGGACGAAGCGGCAGTAGCAGCTGGTATTGCTGCTTGGGGTCCCGGTGCAGTTGGAAGCTTAGAGATGTGGAGGGGGGTGCTAAGGCAAGCGGTGCGGCGAGGTCAGGGGAAGGGGCAAGTCGTGGAGCTGCGGCAGCAACTGCAGGAACCGCCGCCGCAGCCGCCTCCTCGGCCGCCTCCCCGGGTTCCCCGGGAAAATGGCTGTGGGGCTGGCCGCGCCGCTAAGTTTGCTTCCGTGCGTGAAGAGCGGGCTGCTTTGGGGAGCCGGCCCCCAACTCCGCCGTGCGCCTTCTCCTTTGGAGTCCATGGCAGGACCGAAGGGACGGGGGGCTGGTGCCTCTGTGAGCTGTACAAAAAGTTGAGGCGGGCGCGGGGAGGAGGCGACTGCCGCTGTGCGGCTCCCCTCCCCTCCCACACCCTGTCCCGGCCACCTCCCCTCCTCCTCTCCGCCCCCCAAGCGCCCCCCTCTCGCAAATCTCCCCCTTACTGTCGGGGCTCCGGGCTCAAGGCCGCGGTCCCTGCCCATTCGGGCTGAAGGAGCACTTCTCCTTCCTGACATGGTGCAGAGCGAAGGAACGAGAGCAATGGCGCCGTGACACTCGGCTGCCGCCGGGGCGGGCCGAGGGGGCTGAGCGGCGGAGGCGGGGCGCGGGCCAAAGTCGGGGTATCCCGGGGGCGAGCGGAGACTCGGCGACCGCCCTAGGGGAGGACCCGAGGGACCCGAAACTGCTCACTGCCCCTTTCCACCGCTCTCGGTCCTGGGGCTCCTAGTTGAACATTCCCGGTCAAAGTGGCGAGCGAGGCGGGGGCGCGGTGGGCCGCTGGCGAACTTCGGGCGGAACCGGCTGCCCTTTGGCTTGGCGCCTGTGGGGTTCTCGCTGCCCCCTCGGCCCCTGTGTCCTGGCTGCCCTCCGAGGGGATCTTATCCCTTCTCTGGTGTGGGTTCTGCCCCTCCCTGCTGGCGTTTGTTTACTTTCTTTCCCTGGGTCGCTCCAAGCTGTTGGCTGATTTTGTGCCTGTCTTTCCCCTTTCCACGGTTTTAGCGACGGTGAAGATAGCTCGTTGAGCTGGAACCCCTCAGATCACCAGTAAAAATGAAGGTAAGTGGAGTCAACGCTATTCTGGACCTCGCAATGTCCCTGTCGTGAGGCAGGTGCTGTGGAATGTCAGTTTTTGCTGCTCAAAATTGATTCCTCTACTAAGCACTTTGTGAGAGTGAGGGCGTGTTGAATGGGTGAGAAATGATCAGTGTGTCTAAATGCAGTCCGCCCCTGTCTGAAGCAGCCTTTCAGTTGTTGTCCATTGGGCTAGTATTTTTTAAGCACTTCCTGCCTTGGCAGCAGCCTTCGCAGAAGTGAAGCTTTCGTCCTACTTTGGTTCTTTGGGGGATTTTTTTGTGAAAATTTTTTTCTTTCCCAGTGCCAGTGTAAGTTGCTAAGAGAAAGGTGGACTGAGTGAGAAAGATATAATTTCTTCTGAGTATAAAGTGTAATTCTGAAGCTAACGTCTTTTAAGTTGAACTAAACAGTATTTAGTTTGAGTCCAAACTTTCTTGTAAATATTTTAAAAACAGCCTAAAAATACATATTCTTCTGAAGAAAACTACTCTTATAAATGTTAGTAGTTGATGTTTAAAGGGGAAGGAAGATAGAGCATTCGGGAGTGCCTGGCATGGAATGTTTCAGGTCAGATATTTGTTTGCCAAAAGGATTCCTCTTCAGTTTGCCTTATTTGTAAACGCAGTGACTTTAAAAGGTACCTGTTTCCTGAATCATTCACTGTTTCAGTGTATTAAGCTTTGAAACTTGTATAGCATTTTCCAAAACTTTCTCTTGTCTTCCTATCTTCTTGAATTAAGTGACATTTCTAATTTTCTTAAATGTTATTTGGGAAAACTTACTGAGAAATGAAAATCATTTTTTTACTTAAAATATATCTCTAAAATGTAAATCGATACCTTTGCCCTTAAGAGTTTTGAATTGAGTTTTTATGATACACTTAACTTTTGAAAAAATTAGGTAAAATGACAGCTTGAGATAGCAATGGTTCTGCTACTGTCAAGATTAAATAAAATTAACCATAGAATGAGATTTCTCACATCTTTCAATGTATCATTCTGATCAAGACCATTTGTTGTAAGTAGATGTTTTTCAGTGAAGCTTATTTTTTATACCAAGATTGGTGCTAAAAACTAGGTAGGGCTATAAAGTCTTCTGCTATCAGTTTACATCTCTGCATTCATCAACTGAATTCAGACTAAACCTTTCAAATGCAGCTTTTGGCCAATGAATTTTCCAAGTAATGCTCTCCTTATCAAATGGGTTGACTTCATTTCTTATCTGTACAGTTACACTGTATCCAAAAAGATGTTGCCTTTATGTAGCTATACTAGTAAACTTTAATTATGTATTGTTAGTGTTAATTTTAATGGCAGAATTTTCAAGAGGCCATAAATGAATAGCATAAAATTTTCTGAGAAATTTAAGGTGCGTAAACTGTTACTGTTTTATTTTCCCATTTCTTAGACAAATTGGAGAATAGTTGAACTATTTTATTAAATCTGAAGAAAAACCTTGTTGTATTTCCTTATTGATACTTTCCATTTACAACTTTAAAGCAGTTTATGTTTGATAATGACATCAGTATATAAAATGAAGGGCTGTTAATGAAGTATTTGCTTCAAGGGTGTTTTTCAAATTATCGGTGATATAATAAGCAAATGATTTTGGCATTCTTATTTCAAATACAGAACTTTTAAATGTAACTTGAGGCAGGAGTGGGGAAAAGTAGTAGCAGCATTTAAATGTTATTTTCCTTTCATCCAGGCGGCGGATGAGCCTGCCTATCTGACAGTGGGAACTGATGTCAGTGCCAAGTACCGAGGTGCCTTTTGTGAGGCAAAGATTAAGACTGTGAAAAGACTGGTAAAAGTTAAGGTAATTTATTTTTTTATATAACAGCTTTTTAAACTCTAGATTAAAGAAAGTTGGGGAGGGGGAAACTAGAAGCCATCATATTTTATGTATTGAATCATTACTGTGTGAAAGCCATGTTATATATTATGCTATACAGAAAGCACATTAAGAATTGAGAAATAAAACACTCAAAATGAGAAATCATTCCAGAGTGTTTCTAGTACAATACCTGGCTCATGATATTTCCTATAACTTTGATATATCTTTCTTATGGATATAAGTATGTAAGTAAGCATACTTACTTAAACTATAATCTGTTTCTACTCCTTTCATAAGGTTTAGGTACAGACACTTTCAGCGGTGAGGAAAAACAATACAATGTGAATTATGTTTTCAAGACAGTGTCAAAAAAGGATTCAAGAACTTTATTTTTAAGATGCTTTTATGATTGGAAAAAGTTAACTTTTTACCCCTGTACAATATTTAGTAATAATTTTAAAAGTACAGAAGGTTAATACCTATAGCTTAGCTCTGAAAAATACTACTATTCATGTTTTTGTTGCTTTACAGTAATTTTCCTATATAAGTATATTTTTAATCTTTGTTACTAGGATTACCCAAATAATTCATGCTTATTATAAACATTTTAACATTACAGAGTTATATAATATAGTTCATGAAAGTCCTTCTTGGTACCACTTGTAAGAGATTTGGTGTGGTCTTGTGGATGCTGTACCATGCTGGTCATAACATTGTTGTTCTTATTTTTATTGGACCATGCTGTACTTGGAGTTCTGTGATTTGCTTTTTTCACTTAACATATCTGATGTTTTCCTACCAGAATTAAAAACCATGATGGGGGAATATATGACTTCTATCCCCAATACCTAGAGTTGAGTGAATGATGAACTAGAGAAGTGGTTGTCAAAAGTGTGGCCCACGCCAGCAGCATGAGCCTCAGCAGGGAAGTTGTTCAAAATGAAAATTCTTGGGCCCTACCCATACTGAATCAGAAACTCTTGGGGTGGGGGTCCAGTAATTTAATAAGCCCTCCAAGTGTTTCTGATACAAGTTAAAGTTAAAGTACCACTGATAAAGACATATGATTTGTGTGGTAGATAATTTATTTATGATTATAAAATTTGTTTAAACTTCAAATTTGCTATGAAACCTTTCTGGAAGTATTATTAGGATATCATTTGACATGCATTTTTTCTCTTGATTTCTTTTTACTCCTTTAGGACAGTTTCATTTAGTCTGTTTACTATGTCGGCTATACAGGATTTGATTACTACATTTTTATTTGGAGTTCTTTGAGGCTTTTAACTTTTTGTTAGTATTATGGGTCTTAATGTTCATTTATTTTAAAT
This sequence comes from Cabassous unicinctus, assembly GCA_029593785.1. Classification (NCBI taxonomy): domain Eukaryota; kingdom Metazoa; phylum Chordata; class Mammalia; order Cingulata; family Chlamyphoridae; genus Cabassous; species Cabassous unicinctus. Next base: position 4,709 of record JAQZBX010081581.1, on the reverse strand, counting down.
AGATACAGTAGTTGTTTGGGGAGGTCTCATCTACATTTCTTAGAATTTGAATTTTCTTACTTGGGTAATTGTTCTATTATGGTTAGTTACCGTCTATATTTTGGAGGATCTGTAGTAGAAATAGAAAAAGTGCATTTGTTTGTAACTGAATCAGATATAATGATTATTAATCAGGTTTACTTTATAAAGGACCAAAAAAGATGTGGTTTTAATTTGTTTACTTTGCATGTAGGCAGTAACATTTGATAGTGTTTTTTAATATACTTGGTGACAATCAGAACCTTTTATGACTTGTTGATAAAAAGCAGTAAAGGCAGTTATAAGTTTTTACAGTAATCATTGCAGATTGTAAATCTTCTATAGTTCTTTTATTCAGCAAACATTTATTAAGTGCCTATAATATGCATTGACACTCAGTAAATGCTAGGGATATAATAATGAAAGGAAGACTCCAGCCCTCAGAGAGCGCAGTTATTGAGAAAGACAATAAACATAAATACAAGACAAGGTAATAAGTGTATTAGAGATAACCAGAAGGTGGTAAAAAAGCATAGGTTAAAGACTTTGTTATAGTGTTACCATAAATGTATTATTTTAAAAATTAACATGAGTTATTGTGCAAAAATATTTTTCAGGTACTCCTGAAACAGGATAATACTACACAATTGGTGCAAGATGACCAAGTAAAGGGTCCTTTAAGAGTACGTATGTTCTACACTTTAAAATCTGAAATGATGAATTGTAAAATTGTAAAGGAATTTACTGAATTTTACATTTGTAGGTATACTTTGAAAATTTTATAAGACTGTTAATCAGAAAATAAAAATACAAGTGGGGTGTTTGTATATTTAGAATAAATTATGATATTGCAGCCACTGTGTCCTTAGTTTAAGAATATTAAATAAATTACAGAAGGGTAATTTGATTACATAAACATGTTAAGTTTTAGTCACCTTTTGTTTTGTACTTTAAGACTGAATACCTCACTTTTGTCTATTACACTATTGTGATATCTGAGGCATTGTTTAGTCTGCTAAGTTATATACTAGTATCTTAAACCTGAATCTCTTTTTGTCCTAGTTTAACAAGTAAACTATCTTCATTCATAATTCAACTTCATGAATATTTACATTATGTTTACCATCCATTTTGGGCCATTTGTTTATAGAATAAATCTTTGTTATATCAGAGTTCCACTTCAGTTAATATCTCACAGAGTCTGGAAGCAGAAAGTCAACTGTCCGTCTCTCTGTTTCTTGGTAAACCTTTATCTGAAAGGTCCCTTAAATATGAACAATTAATCTAACATTCAGTATTTCTATGAAAGAAAATTGAAGCTATTTTTGCTATCTTATGGCTTAAAAATTCTTATGTTTAGTTATTTTCCCAAAGGCAGTGTGATTTAGTAAAAAAAGCCCTGAAGTAAGACTTATGAGACTAGGTTCTCATCCAGGACTGTTCTCAAATTATTTTCTCTTTCCGCATTAAAATTTCCAATGTACAAAGTAGGGGAAATGCAGATACCTTACTTTTGACACAGCATTTTGGGGCCCAAATTACATAAAAAATATAAAACAACTATAAATTATAAAGATCTAAGCCAATGTAATGTGGAGTTATCATAAGTATTATGATAATTTGTTTATTTAAATTTGGTAATGAAATTTGGATTTTGTGTTTTAGGTTGGAGCTATTGTTGAAACAAGGGCATCTGATGGATCCTTTCAGGAAGCTATTATCAGCAAGTTAACAGATGCTAGTTGGTATACTGTGGGTAAGTAGCTGAATAATTTAACACAGATTTGATTTGGGGGTTGCATTTAACTATATTTTGCGGATACATGGGATCATTGTGTTGGCAGAGAAATACGTTCTTTCCTATGAATTTGCTGGATATACTTGGCTAAAATTTTAATGATGCCCAGCTGGTAACAAAATAATTATAATAACTTGGCCACTTATGGCTATTTGTTCATGAATATATTTCTTTCTTAGGTAGGTTACTTTCAATTTTCTCTTTAAGGAAGCTAAATTATATGATTATTTTCCTACCATAAGAGAAGTCAATAAAACTTAGTATTATTAATCAGCCTTTTTCAATTTTTCTTAAATTGCAATTAAAATGACTTACTTGCAATCTTTTATTGTAGTGATACCTGTTTTATATAAGGGTAATATAGATGTTACCAGAAAATTTTCAAGCTAAAAATATTCTGACCACAGTAGATTCACATCTCGGTGATCATAGCTTAATTTCTTATTTTTGATACAGTGAGGGCTCGCTTAGTAACAGCTTTCAAGAAAGATATATTTGCTGTTAATGGGAACATATTCTTAGCATTCCATGCATAAGCTTTTACTGGCCCTAAAAACTTTACTAAAGTGAGTAGCAACAAGTGTCATAATACATTTAAATTAAAGCCTAAAATAGTACTTAAATAGTTGTTGTCAATTTTGTTGATGAGAATAACAATGTTAGCATTTCCAAATCTCTTCACAGTACTTTCAGACTACATAATCTTATGGATAACATCCAATTATTTGTTTTACATTGGACCTCTGCAGCATTGTTTAAACTTCATTTGTATCTTGATATAGTGGCTTAATTATAGTATTGTGGTTTCTTAGTGAAAGGAAAAGAAATGACCCTTTAGATTTAGTCTTTGGAACATAAATCATACTTAGTAAAGTTAGTGCTATCTTGGAGAGGCAGGGTTATTATTATTATTATTATTATTATTGAGAATTAGCTTTTCCTTTTGATTTACTTGATTTGTTCTTTGGATAAAAAACATTGATCTCCATTTGATGCTCAAAGCTGTGGAGAGCATGCTTTGGTTAAAAATTGAACTTCCTGTGTTTTACTCTGTGACTTCTATTAGGATAAGTAATTTGTTTTATGTAACTACTTTTCTTTTTAACTTTTTATTTTAAAATACTTTCAAACTTATAGGGACAATTACAAGAATAATACAAACCCCATACAGAGAACTCCATTATTAACCTCCCCGCCCCCAGATACCCAAATCAACCAATTTTAACATTTTGCCCCATTTGCCATATCATTTTTTTCTATCCATCCATCCATGTGTCTTTTCAATCCATTTTCTGAAAACCTAAGTGTAGGTTGCATATATCATGTTCCTTGAACACTTATTACTGCCATGTACATTTCCCAAGAACAAGGATATTCACTTATGTAACCACCTCAAGTGCAATTATCAAGTTCAAGATATTTAATATTGCTATAAAGCTTACAGTCTATATTCCAGTTTTTCCTTTGTCCCACTAATGGACCTTTGAGCCTTTTCTCCTCCCCTGCAAGATCCCATCCAGAATCATGTATTGAATTTGACATTGTCTCTTTAGTTGCTCTTTCTATCTTTCTCTCTCTTTTCTTTTTTTTTCTTGTGGGAGCATGTATATGACATAAACTTTCCCATCTCAACCCCTTCCAGCATAGCATTTAATGGGATTCATCACATTCATAATATTGCGGTACCCTCACTACCTTTCATTACTAAAACATTGCCATCTCCCGAAGCAGAAACCCTATACCCATTTTACAGTAACTCCCCATTTCCCTTGCCTTTTGTCCCTGGTAACCTGTACTCTCTAAGCTTGCATATTCTCCATTACTTTCTTCGTAGTTACCACGGACCTTAAATTTAACATTCTAAATCTATAATAATCTCATTTACTTAGATACCGGTATAACTTGAATAGTATGTACAGACTTCCTATACCCTCTCTCCCCCACCTTTCTGGACATTATGAGTCCAGAACCACTGATTTGTCATTACATTTTACACATCTGCCTTTTAGACCCTGTAGGATGTAAAAAGTGGAGTTACAAACCAAAAATACAGTAGTACTGGCATTTATATTTACCCATGTCATTATTCTCACTGGAGATCTTTATTTCTTCATGCAGCTTTGATCTGTTGTCTACTGTCCTTTCATTTGAACCTGAACTCTCTTTAGCGTCTCCTCTAGGTCCAGTCTGGCAGTGATGAAGTTCCTCAGCTTTGTTTATCTGGGAATGTCTTAATCTTGTCCACATTTTTAAAAGACAGTTTTTCTGCGATATAATTCTTGATTGGCAGGTTTTTGCTTTCAGCAAAATATCAACCTAGTTTGACGAATACCAACATAGTTTAGTATTATACAATCTCTCTAATCCTATATATCTCCTTTCTTCCCTGTTTATATTGTTATTGGCTCAGAGTACGTCTTTATACATTGCATGTCCATTAACATCGATTTAAAATGTTATTTTACATATTTGCCTGTTAAGTCATATGAGGAGGGAGGAGGAACGCCATTACAAACCCAAAGTACAATAATACAGGATTTTATATTTACCTATGTTCCTTATTTTTTCTTATGGTTTTAAGTTACTGCCTAGTGTTTTTTTCTTTTATTTCAGCTTGAAGACTTCCTTTAGCATTTTTTGTATGGCAGGTCTTCTATTAATGAACTTTTTCAGCTTTTATCTGTAAATGTCTTTAATTTCCCTTTTTAAAAAAAATTCCTATTTTATTGATGGGAGAAACCCAGGTCTAGAAAGATTAAATGGCTTGTCTAAGGACACAGCTAGGCAGTGATGATGCCAGAATTTGTTTTTGGATCTCCAACTCCAAGAACTAACCTTTTATCTGGTTGGAATACAATTTTTTTTTTTTTTTTTAAGATTTATTTTATTATTT
>JAQZBX010081580.1:0-13655 GCA_029593785.1 Cabassous unicinctus | reverse complement strand
TTGTAATTTTTTGTTGCCCTCTAGTCATCATTTTATCTTGATGGATTTATTCAGTTGATTAGCTTCTCTCTCTGCTCTAGAGTTTTATTTAGCTGGTGGTTCTGTGTGTGTGTAAAGTTTCCTCTTTGATACTTTTTCTTCTTATTTTGTTTCCTTGCTTCTTTCTATGTTACCTCCCCAGGAGTGCTGAAGCTTTGATGCTTGTCAGTACAGAGCGATAAAATTGGCTGACTCCGCCCCCTCTTGGCCAAGCCTTAGTATCTTCGGGCAGGAATCTCCACTGATCATTCCACGCTGTCGATCCGCCAGCTGCTAGATGACCCAAGCCTCTCACTCCGTGCGCCCACAGCACAGACCCTCGGGCAGGACCGTGTCCACAATCGGCCGTCCCCGGAGATCTGAATCGTGAGCACCCACCTAGATCAACGCCATCTTGGTCTCCTCAGTTCATACTTTCTAACATGATATCCTATATCTATATATGTTCCCAATTTCCTAGAAGCTTCATACTCTTTTTTTTTTAGGCCACTAAAAAGAATTTATTGGGAAATGGGAGAAAAGAACTGAGCTTGCTGTGAGAAATGGGAGATGTGGCAGTTTGGTATTATTTATGAATTCCAAAAAGAGATACAGATTATGTTTGTAAATGGGTCTGTTCCTCCGGGCATGATACTCCTTTGATTGTATTAGATTCAGCTGAGATGTCTGATTAAATTATGTTAAGATTAGGACTTTGTTTCAACCACATCATTAGAGTGCAACTCAGCTTGAGTTCCAGCCCTCTTGGTGGGCTGATAAAACAGACTATCACACAGAAGTAGACACACAGAGGAAGAGAGAAGAAGAACACAGAGGAAGAGAGACAGCTCATTTGACATGGCAGAGGCCCTGGGAAGAGAGATGAGCCTGATAGTCTACAGCTGACCTTGTGAAGAGAACAGGGCAGCTGAGCCCAGAAAGAAATGAGCCCTGGGGAAAGAGATGAGCCTTATGCCATCCTACAGCTGGAAGTATCTGGGACCATGGAGCCTTAAGAGGAAGAAGAAAGGTTGAACCCTTGCAGACATCACCTGCCATCTTGTTTCAACATGTGGCCAATGACTTTGGGTGAGAAAGTATCTCTTATGGTACTTTAAGTTGGATTCTTTAGGACCTTGTGACTGTAAGCTTCTACCCCAAATAAATACCCTTCATAAAAGCCAACAGAATTCTGGTACTTTGCATCAGCACTCCTTTGACTCACTGATACAGGAGAGGAAGATGGAAATATGCACTGAGATTTGGTACAGGCTCCTATAGGCAGAGAGAGTGAGTTTTGTCTTGTGTGGTTACCTTTTAAACTATGAATTATTCCTCCCCTTGCTAATGCTAAGGGGAGGACCCCAGTTGTTATTTTCTACTCCACCAATGGTGAGGGCCAATGGTGAGGACTGTTTGAAATATCTAGGGCCATGGGAGGTCCCGGAAAGAGTTAACTGGGACCTCAAAGTCAGGGTCAAAGTCTCAGCAGGGTCTCATGGGCATGTTGTCTGTCGACCATGTTGTGGCTCATCTTTTTCTAATTTCCCTGTACTAACATGCCTCAACTACCCCCTCAGAGAGCTCACGCTCCCATTCTTAAGAGGGTGCTGAGGGGTAATGGCCATTCCTCTCTGGCTACTTCCTGCTGTCCAGGGCAGTAGTCCTTGCCTGACAGGGTGTAAACCTCTCTGGCTATTCTATTGATGTCAAAGAAGAATGGGTCTGACACTGTGGTTGGAACTGGATGAAATCCTTGCATGACTAATAAGGCATTGATTCTGTAAGAAATAAACTTAATTAGAATTTTGAAGATTCGTGGCCCCACCAAAAGAATAAAGAAGATGGTGGTAAGTGGACCACAAAGGGGGCCAGCCATGACATACTGGACATGAGACTAAGAAAGGCCAGGTGCCTTCAGAGGCTGCATCCTCCCAAAGTCAATGGGAAACAGCATTGTTCCTTGAATTTATTTTAATACTTTAGGTTAACTCTAGGAGAGACTGTGGTAGATCTGCTGGGTTTGGGTATAAATTGCCAACCCCAGTTCTCACAGCAGTGGTCATGCTTAGGACTGCTAGGAGAGGTATGGAGAGGCACTGCCCTAGACATAAACTCACAAAGACAGTATAGGCAACAAGACAAGCATATGGCAAACAAAATAAAGACAGTGCTTAAGAGAGCCATTCCTTTATCTTATAGGCGTGTTCACTAACTGCTTAGAAAATGAATTAAGTTTACAAGGGCATTTAACAAGTTCAATATCCCTCTGCATATGATCTAGAATAGAAAAGATGTCATCATAATCATCAGGCATATATCTAGAATAGGAGAGAGATAGGTACAGCACTTAATACTGATCAATGCACAATTTCCTACCTGAGCTGCAATTAACAGATTTAAGCTCCAGGTTTGCAATACCATACATGTGATCTCTCCATGGGAGCAGACCATAATGCCAGTTGTGTTCAGGCTCCACCTAAATCGCTCTGGTAATCATTGCTCCACTTGATATGCCCTTCACACAGCCAGCATGCTGCAGCACCATTGACCCTAAAGAGAAGCCAGGAAGGTAGGCTCCAGTATTTCACTAGTCTGGTGCATAGAACCGTTCAGCACTATGAAACAGAGCCAGTCTGGAGGCAGTATCCATTATACATCTGGCCATATCGAGCCATTGCCTGCTGCTGCAGGAGTCTGAAACTGCAGTATACTCTCCATCCACTTCAGGAGTATGTCCAGAGATGTAGTAGACACTTTCATTGTCCTAGGGGTCAGTGACCAACCTAGCCAATAACTCAAATGGAGAGGCAACATGCAGTGTACTGAAGGCCTGGTTTGAATATACAAGAGAATTTGAAGACATTGAAATCCATCTCTTTTGCTTTTTATATACTTTCTAAACACTTCTAATGCAATGTATAACATATCAAATGAACTTATCTGTTTCAGTACTTTGCTTTTTACTTTTACACCTTTACCATGATGACATTAATTAACAGGTATTTTACTTGAGCAGTATAGGAAAAACAACTTTCTCAATCATTTTATGAAAACTGAGGATTTCCAATGGAATCAAGACTATCTTTCCTTACCATCTCTTTAATATGGAGATTGAGGTGGCCTCTGACAGGTTTCCCTGACATGAAGTTATTTCCTGCCATTAATATCAATAATCTATGTTTCTATTTAATAATGGCTTCCTGGAATTAGCCATCTAAATGCCTCTGTTTAGAAGATGCTTTCACAATCTCCTTATAATTAACCATAACTACATAGACTGGTTACTTTGCCTTAAAATAAGCTTATTAAATTACAATTAGCAAGGCAACCAATGAAGTTTACTTTATTCATTTAAGAGAGGACAGATCTGCATTTCCTTTTTTAACCCAACTTCACCAGACATGAACCTACAACTTTCATCATCTTAAACATTTAATACATATAATTTTGATTTATTTAATGGGTATTCTGTAAACCTAGGGAGATTTATACCCAAGCTAAATAAAATAGAAATCATTATAGTTTATGCCAGGACTGTTCTTTTTCCTTCCTTTTCAGGAGGCCAAAACCTCTTTTCTCTAATAAAATTTTAAAACCGTAATAATCTTAAAAGCATACTGACTGCTAGGTTCTGGAATACCTTACAATTGTTTAATTTGTTTTAATCATAATTTAGAAAAGATAATTCCATAGCTTTCAAGGACTTTTCTTTTATTACTGAAATTTGACAATTGGATTATTAACCACCCTTAATTTAAGGCTGGGAAAAGGTTTAAAGTGGGGAACCACAGGGCAAACTGATTCTTAATTTCCCATCCTAGAAGATAAAGTTTCAATCTGCCACACCTAGCCCCTCCCTTAAAGCTCTTGCAAAGAGATGGTCCTGGGGGCTGGGTAGGTCAAAAAGCTTAGGAAAAACTTGCAATCCAGAACTTCTTTGGATCTACATGGCATGGGGGCTCATCCCTATCACCTCTGGAGAGGGAGCTGGAAGTCTGGGCAGACAGAGTTTATGTCCTGTGGGAGCCTATCTAGGAACTCCTTTAAGATGGTGGAACCAAAAGAGGGCACAGACAGGCCATAAAACGTTTAGGCTCACCAGTCCTTACCAGGTGTCGGAGAGGATTACCTGCCTCTAGAACTCTTGGCTGTCGCTCACCAAATGAAGTGTTGGATTCTTGTAGGTTCTTGGCTATGTCACATAAAAGAATCTAAGAACATGCCAGTTTAGTTAGGCCAGTAAAAAGAATTTATTGGGAAATGGGGGGAAAGAACAGAGCTTGCTGAGAAATGGGAGAGAAAGACAGAAATACGCATTGAGATTTGGTGCAGGCTGCTCTAGGCAGAAAGAGCCTTTTTATTCTTTCTTATCACAGACTCCTCTCATTGGCTTCCACCCTGTTTCTACTCCCCCCAGAGACCCTTTATTATCAAAGTCATGAAAATATTTATGCCATACAAAGAAAATACTTATTATGAATAAATTACAGCAAATTGATGAGTGCCAACCTCAACACTAAGAGCACATCAAAAAATTAAAATCCCCTGTTACTGTCAACCAGATAAAATAAATTATCCCAGTCCTGGAAAAAAATGCACAACACAGCAATTTCTAAAGACATGGCTAGAAACCCAAAAATATTTTTCTAATATTATATGTCAAAAGAGAATTGTTGAGACAATATCAATATTAAAGCCAGCTTTCAGTTATTAAAATGTGCACATCCCTCATTAGTCAGAAATGATCTCAAATCACAAAAGTACTCAATGTTAAAAGTGTTTACTTAGAACTTCAATAAAAACCAAAGGACTCCTGAGTTAAAAGGAAACAATTACCTTAGCCAATATTCAGTGTAATACCCAATTTCTGGATTACCCCCATACAGGATAATGTTTCACTTAAGTTTTATATAAAACTATTAATACACTAATTATAGTTGATTAGATTGAAATTGTTTTAATGAATAGAATGATATCTAATTCTTATGCTTAAAATGGATGGTACAAAGGAGGGAAAGCTATACAGAAATGGTGAAATCACAAAAATAATTAGCATGCCCAGTAGCCACTTGCAAACTATATTTGATTGAGTGTACAATTATATAAAAAAGATATACAAAGTTGAGCATAAAATATTTAAAAATAAAATACATTGTTTGTAAATATATAAGTTAAGCTTAACAGGAATAGAAAATATATATTATAATATATTTCATATATGCTTATAACATCATAAATCTAAATATGTCTATGCATATATGTAACATTTTATATTTAAAATATATATCTTTGGCTGTAAAATTAAACTGTATACTTAATAAATCTATATTAGATTTTGTTACCTATATGAAAATATGTAAAAAGTAGAAGAAACTTGAAGTCTAATTCTTTAAAAGGTAAAGAGGCAGGAATAGACAAGTTAGTATGAAATAGAAAACCTGGAGATAATATTTAGTTTCCCTGACTTTTTTCATACTCTTTCCATATACCATAACTGATGGTTATTTTTCAGATCCTTTTTAGAATATAAAGGAGTATTACACTCCCAAATTTTAGTAGACCAAATAATTAATATTTACAGCATTCCAAAATAAATCAACAAAACAATATGGATTTGTCATTGACACTTACCTCAGAATTTTGAAGTACTGCTTTGTTGAAATTAATCTATTGACTTCTAAGTATTTTCTCCCATTGTGTAGGCTGCCTTTTCACTTTCTTGACAAACTCCTCTGAAGCACAAAAAGTTTTTAATTCTGAGGAGGTCCCATTTATCTATTTTTTCTTTCATTGCTCATGCTTTGGGTGTAAAGCATCTACGGATCTTGTAGGTGCCTCCCTACATTATCTTCTAGGAGCTTTATAGTCTTGGCTCTTATATTTAGGTCTTTGATCCATCTTGACTTAATTTTTGTATAGGGCATGAGATGGTGATCCTCTTTCATTCTTTTAGATATGGATATCCAATTCTCCAAGCCCCATTTGTTGAAGAGACTATTCTGTCCCAGTTGAGTGGGCTTGGTGGCCTTGTCAAATATCAGTTGGCCAAATATACACAAGTCTATATCTGAACTCTTAATTCAGTTCCATTGATCAATATGTCTTCCTTCTGCCAATACCATGCAGTTTTGACCATTGTAACTTTGTAGTATGTTTTTAAGTCAGCATGATTCCTCCAATTTTGTTTTTTCTTTTCAAGGTGTTTTTTTGGCTATTTGGGGCTCCTTACCATCCCAAATAAATTTGATAATTGGCTTTTCCAGTTCAATAAAAAGTGCTGTTGGAAATTTTATTGGGTTTGCATTGAATCTGTAAATCAATTTGGGTAGCATAGACATCTTAATGATGTTTAGTCATCCAATCCGTGAACATGAAATGTTCTTCCATTTATTTAGGTCTTATTTGATTTCCTTTAGCAAGGTTGTGTAGTTTTCTGTGTACAAGTCCTTCACATCCTTAGTTAAGTTTATTCCTAGATATTTGATTCTCTTAGTTGCTATTGTGAATAGAATATTTTTCATGATTTTCTCCTCAGATTGCTCATTATCGGTGTATAGAAATGCTGCTGATTTTTGCGTGTTGATCTTATATACTGCCACTTTACTGAACTCATTTATCAGCTCTAGAAGCTTTGTTGTATATTTTTTGGGGCTTTTTACATATAGGATCATATCATCTGCAAATAGTGAAAGTTTTACTTCTTCCTTTCCAATTTGAATGCCTTTTATTTCTTTTTCTTGCCTAAGTGCTTGAGCAAGTACTTCTAATACAATGTTGAATAAGAGTGGTGACAGTGCACATCCTTGTCTTGTTCCAGGTCTTATAGGGAAAGCCTTTAACCTTTTACTATTGAATATGATGTTAGCTGTGGGTTTTTCATATATCCCCTTTATCATATTGAGGACATTTCCCTCTAATCCTATCTTTTGAAGTGTTTTTATTAAAAAAAAAAAAAAAAAGTATGCTGCATTTTGTCAAATGCCTTTTTGGCATTGATAGAGTTTGTCAAGAAATTGAAAAGGCAGTCTGCTCAACAGGAGAAAATATTTGGGAATGACCTATCTGATAAGGGCCAACTATCCAGCATATATAAAGAAATCTTATATTTCAAAAATGAAAAGACAAACAACCCATTTCAAAAATGGGCGAGAGATTTGAGTAGACATTTTTCTAAATACAAATGGCTAAAAAGCACATGAAAAGATGCTCAACATCACTAGGTATTAGGGAAAATGCAAATAAAAACTACAATGAGATATCATCTCATACCTATTAGACTGGCTGCTATTAAAAAAAAAACCAGAAAACTGGGAGTCAATGTGGCTCAAGCAATTGGGTACCCACCTCCCACATGGGAGGTCCTGGGTTCGGTTCCCAGTGACTCCTAAAGAAGACAAGCAGGCAATGAGCAGACAGACAAGGGAGCCATCTTGGGGGGGGGGGCAGAATAAAAATAGTAAACAAGCAACCAAAAAAAGAAAATCCAGAAAACTACACGTGTTGGATAGGATGTGTTGGAATAGGAACACTCATTCACTGCTAGTGGGAATGTAGAATGGTGCAGCCACTTTGGAGGATTGTATGTATGTTCAGGTAAACTTCCTCCCATGCACCCCCCATCCCTGACACCCCCCACCAATGATCCTCTTCCACCCCTGTTGTAACCCTTCTGTGATCCAAAGCTTCTTTTAAGATGAAGCCAATGCAATAGCCAAATACAATTAATAGGAAAATGGAATAATAATGATAAGTTTAAATGTAAGAGATAAAATACATGAAAAGTTAAAAAAAACTGAAAATAAAATAAAATTAAAAGATTGGGATATTCAAAAAAATAAAAAAAATAAAAAATAATTTTTTTTTTGAATACTTGCCTTTTATCACTGCAATATCTGGTGTCCAGTTGGTACCATGGCACCTTCCCCCTCTCACTCCCCAGTGTCTCACTATTTTTCATTTTGTTTTCAAAGTTTTAGTCATAGCAAAGTCACACAGAATACAAGAGACTCTCATATACCCAACCTCCTCCCCCTTTCCTCACCCCATATTAAAACCTTTTTGTATGTGGATGGTAGCATTGTTATAACTGTAAACAGGTAGTGAAATATAGCTACTAAACATTGTCAATGGTTTACAGTATGGTTTACATTTTAGACCGTACACTTTTATAAATTTTGATGATATTTACCATGTCCTGTGTCCATCACTGTTAGGTAATGGAAAACATTTCCACTGACTATTAAATACCCCCTGTTTGATGTATTCTGTTCCTCCCTTCCCATCCCCCCGGGGCCCATGATGACCCCCTGGCTTGACGCATTGGATGACAAGATTCGTAGTTACATGCAACAAGAGGTCTTGACATACTGGTTTGTCCTCCCCTGTTAGGAACCACCCTTGCTCTTGAGAGACCCCCGCCTGCCTATTTCTGAACGAATTGGTCCTCCCAAAGATGGGAGTCCATCTCCACCCACTGATAGAACACATTATGACAGGATGAACACTCACACACTCCCTAGAAGCCTGCTCCAGGTGCGCCCTGTCCCGAATGCCCCCCCAACCAACACCCTAAACCAGTGACACTTCCTTGTCATATTGCCATAATAGCATTACCACCTCTGTACTTTGAACCTCATACCCACAAATCCCAAGTGTTCACCTGATCCCTCTCCCATCCCCCTCCCCAGTATTCTGGGTATTCTAACCCACCCTTGCCAATCTACCCACCTGTCTACCCCGCACCACCAAACCCAATAATATCACTACCCTCCTAATGCTTAATTGGTACAGAGTCTCACATAGACTTTTATTGCCACATTTTATATTGTTGAATATTTTCTTTCTTGATGCCCTCATGTCCTTTTATTCTTGCTTAACAGCTTTCTTTTAGATTTCCTCTAGAATATTAGGATGTTCTCTTGTGTTTTCTTGGAGAAAGTCCCCTTATTAAAATAGGGTCTGAGTCTTGTATGTCTTTTTGGTTGTTTTTAATGCAGGAGGCCTATTAGTGATGTGTTAAAATGTGGGGAAAAGGAAGTCTTCTATAGTCCTTTGATTAGGTCCCAGTTTTTAGTGAGCTTGTGACCCTGGACAGTGACCTTCACAAGTGCTTATCAGCTTATTTTTTATATTTTTTTCTTCACCCTTTAAGAGAGACAAGAAGTCTAGAGAGGCCTAGGATTGTGCATTTTCCTTTTCCCATGTCCAAGACCACAGGGAGCTGGAATTGGATATTTCCCTCCCCTCATGTTCCTTAGGTCTGGGAAAGCCCATGGTGGTTAGACTCTGGTAAAAGAGCCTACCTTTAGGGTAGGCTTTTGTTAAGGAGAATAGAATTTCCTGGGGTTATTTCAAAATAGTTACTTTCCCCCTCCTCCTGGGGGAAACGAGTGGATTTTTCTCAGATCTTCACTTAGGGAATTTGGTGGGACACCTGGAGTAAAACTCACAAAAGTGTGGGAACCTCCATAAGTCTGGATCTCCAGGAGGTTTTCCCTCTCAAGCTAGGCCCGTGCTCAATTTTCAAGAATTAGTTAATTACCTCTTTTTTGGTACCAATGACTTAATATTTTTTTAAAAAATATTGTCATATAGATAACAAAAATTGCCATTTTAGCCACTTTCAAGTGCACAAATTCAGTGGCATTAATTACATTTACACTGTTGTGCTACCACCCATCTGTTACCAAAACTTTTCATCACCCCAAACAGAAACTCTGTACCCATTATGCAATAACTTTCCATTGTCCCTCCACCTGCCAGTCCCTGATAACCTCTAATCTACTTTCTTTCTCTATGAATTTGCTTATTCTAGATATTTCATGTAAATGGAGTCATACAATATTTGTCCTTATTTCACATAACATATCTTCAAGGTTCATCCAGGTTGTAGCATGTATCAGAATTTCATTCCTTTTTATGGCTGACTATATTCCATTGCATGTACATACCGCATTTTGTTTATCCTAGGATAGACATTTGAGTTGTTTCCACCTTTTGACTATTATGAATAAAATGCTGTGAACATTCGTGGACAAGTGTACAAAAAAATCCCCAACCCCAAACAAACAAATAAACCTCTTCTAGTCTTTGTAGATTGGCTTTGCATTGGGGCTATCCTTCAATGCTTAGCCAAGCTTGCACTGAGCCTAGAGATCAGCCAGGTGAAATCTCAGAGTATTTGCAGGTGTTTTCTGAACCTGTGTCTTGCACTGGGTTTATAGCATGACTTTCTAAATCCCTGTATACATGGGTCCTCCCCTCTGCCCTAATTTCCCAAGGAATTTTTCCACAACTTTTCTTCTAGGACTTTAGGGTACTATTATAAGTTTCCATTGTAATCTTTTGCACTAGTAGGCAACTGCGTTAATTGTTCCCTTACAGTGTATTCAAGGAATGCCCTCCTGCCCTGAGTGAGTTCTGGGATAGGTGAAACAGAAACAGTGCCTTTGGTTATGGCCTTCAGGTAGCCACCAGAGGGTTAGAACAGACATACACACTCATTTGCAAATAAGGTGTGCTCTGCTCTCTTGGGAACCAGGGACCAGGGATCCTGTGAATGTGGGCTGCCTCAAGAAATGCTTACTGTTTTTAAGTTGTCCTTTTCTTAATTCACCATTGACTTGGCTGCTGTAAAATTTTTGCTGTTTTCCAGCGTTCTAAGAGTTTTACAGAGTTGGATCTGACTGTTTCTGCTTTGTTTTTTGATGTTTCATTGGGGGGATGGGAGTTTCAAGATACCTACTCCATCATCTTGCTACTCTGCCATTTTCCTTGCTTCAGCCCCAAATAGGGTATCTTGTTATTTTAACTCTTGCATTGTGTTTTATTTAATTTCATGTTTTTAATGGTTAATGTGATGGTTAGGCTAATATGTCAACTCGGCCAGATAATGGTGTCCAGTTGTTTGGTCAAGCAAGCACTGGGCTAATTGTAATACAAGAGCATTTCATGAACTTTTATCACCTATTAGTTGGTTGTATAGATGGCCGGTTACATTTACAATCAGCTGAGAAGATTGATTGCCATCAGCAATGAGTGATGTCGCATCCAATTGTTAGCGGAAGGTTCCAGGTTCTGGGCTTCTAGGTTCTTGGCTTATGTTGCATAAAAGAATTTAAGAACACACCATAGGGTAGGAAAGGGAGTAAAGAGTTTATTAAGAAACAAGAAAACGAGAAAAGTATACAATCTGAGGCATGGACCGCGGGCATACTACAGGGTGAATCGTGCATGTGGGGCCCTAGGTCAGGGCTTTTTATTTTTATTTTATTTATTTTTATAATAATTTTTTTTTTATTTTTTAAAAGATACTTAGATTACATAGATGTTACACAAAAAATATAGGGATTCCAATATGCCCCACTCCCCACACCTCCTACACTCTCCCACATAAACATCCTTCATTAGTGTGACACATTCATTGCAATTGATAAACACATCCTGGGGCTTTGCCATTAAGCATGGACCATAGTTCACATTTTAGTCTACACTCTCTCCCACACAGTTCTGCATGTTATGCCATGATATAAAATTGCCTATATCTGTCATTGCAGTGTCATTCAGGACGATTCCCAAGTCCTGATAAAGCCCCCGTATTACAACTGTTTTTTCCTCTCCCTGCCCCCAGAGCCTGCAGTGGCCATTGGCTCCACATCAATGTTGTAATTTCTTCCAGTGCTTGAATCACAATATGTCTATAGTAGAATACCAGTAAGTCCACTCTAGTCCATAGTTCTTTCCCCAATCCTGAGGATTCTGGCATGGTGATGTCCACTCCACCTCTAATTGAGAGGGGGCTTATATCCCATGGGGAAGATGAATAGGACTATCTTGCTTGCAGTTGCAGACTCTCTCTGTTCCTCGTCCATCATCATCTCCTTTTTAGTTGTCCTGGGTGAGTCCCATGAGCTGTAGAGTAGGTTTTGCAACTCTGCTGAGGTTTCGGGCCCAGCTGGCACATGGACAGTCCAAAGACTCGAGTCTTTTGGACATACACCTACAAACTCCAGCATCGCGTATAGGTTTAAATAGAAGGGACAGATGAGTCATGTGTAGGGAAGACATAATTGAGTCCAACTCTGTCACTCTCAGGAGCACCAACTCCAAAGTAGGGCCCACTGGCAAGGCACCAAATTCCAGAGCTATCTGCCCAGGTCAGGGCTTTTTAAAGTCTTTCCTCCTCCCCCTTCATAATACTTGGGGAGGGTTCCCAGCTGTTTGCTGTTCTGAATTGTTTGCCCAACCTGTCATTTCTCAGGGGGCCAATGGTGAGACCTTTTGAGGCTATTCGAGGCTTTCCCTTGACCCCGAATGGGATTCTCATTCCAAATGAGATTCTTGTGGCTGAGATCTTATGGGATCCCTCAGGAGGTTTCTGGGCAGGGCCTCATGGCCATGTGGTCTGCCAGCCATGTTGTTGTGAGCCATGTTGTCTGCCAGGTCTTCAGTTATGACCCAAGTCTTCCCTTTCCCTATACTAACCTGCTTCACAATCAGTTGAAGGACTTAATAGGGAAAGTTATTTCAGCATTCAGAGAGAAAACTCCCATCCCTACTTTGGACAGCCAGTGTCTCCTGGGGAACTCAAGGATCTTCATCATAGCCCCTGGTTTGCAGCCTGCTCTATGAATTTGAACTTGTGCATCCCCACAGTTACATGAGACAATTTTATAAAATCTCATACTATTTACAGATATCTCTTGTCAGTTCTGTTTCCCTAGAGAACCCTGACTCATACAGCTTGGTACCAGGCATGGCTCTTGAGAATCAAAATCTTAAAAATGGGATTTCTGAATTGCTTTTGGGATTTTTGCAATTGACTCTCTACTCTGATTAGATTCAGGGTACTAATGACTCTCTTTCCACTAATCAAGAGGCCACTGACAGTCTATGGCATGAGTTGGAATAGAGATATGCAAAATGTCACCACTGGATGTGACTACTTCCATGCTTATAAGAGGCAAGGATCTGGGTGAGAATGTTTTTAACACCTTAACAGAATTTTGTGGAGTGAAAAGGTACAATGATGTTGGCTGGCTGTTCCTAAATACTCTGGATACAGTTATAAAGAAAATATAAGTTAAGCACTGTATGAATGATGTGAAAATTTCTATGTGTTTTGAAAGAAGATCTTGCTTAGTGCAGCCACAGACTTCATATCTCTGAAAACCAGACTCAGAGTCTCATTGTATGAATAACAGAGTTACAACAGGAACTAAAATCTCAGCCTTGCAGGGTGTCTGCTGTTAAAGTAAGGACATTGATTGGAAAAGACTGGAGCCCTGAGGACTGGGATGGAGACATATGGGTTGATGATTATATCAGTAGGAACCCTAAATTCTGCTGAGACTTTGCCAGATAAACATGTAATGGTCTGCCCTGAGGAGACCACCCAATGTCGGGCTTGCATCAGCTAACTTCTAGCCTGCCCCCAAGTAGTCCAGACCTCTTCCATGCCCTGAGGAGGATACCACCTAACCTCAAGCCTGAATTACCCAAGCAATGGAAGAAATTGTAACAGTGAGGTGGAGACGGTGGCCACTGGACATTTTTGGGGCAGGGAGAGGAGGGGCAGTTGAAATACTCGGGCTTTTTTGGGACTTTGGGGGTTGTCCTGAGTGGCGAAGCAGCGA
>JAQZBX010081579.1:0-13653 GCA_029593785.1 Cabassous unicinctus | reverse complement strand
GAAGAAATTGTAAGTGAAATTAGTAAATATATGGAAATGAATGAAAATGAGAACACAGCCTATCAAAAGTTATGCTACACGGCAAATGCTGTGCTGAGAGTGAAACTTAGAGCCCTAAACACCTCTATTAAAAAAAGAAGAAAGAGCTAAAATCAAAGATCTAACTGAACAACTGAAGAAACTAGAAAAAGAACTGCAGACCATTCCCAAAGCATGCAGAAGGAAAGAAATAATAAAGATTAGAGCAGAAATAAATGAAATTGAGAAGAAAAAACAGTAGAGAAAATGAACAAAACCAAAAGCTGGTTCTTTGAGAAGATCAATAGAATTGACAAACCTTTAGACTAACAAAAGACTAACAAAGAAAAAAAGAGAGACAATACAAATAAATACAATGAGAAATGAAAGGGGGTAAGTTATGACTGACCCCACAGAAAGAAAATGTATCATAAGAGGATATAATTAGAAACTCTATGCCAACAAACTAGACAACCTTGATAAAATGGACTAATTCTTAGAACTGCACAAACAACCTACATTGATGCTACAAGAAATTCAAGAACTTAACAATCCAATCACATCTAAAGAGACTGAATCAGTCATCAAAAATTTCCCAACAAAGAAAAGTCCAGGACTAGATGGCTTCACAGGTTAATTCTACTAAGCATTTCAACAAGAATTAACATCAATCCTGTTTAAAGTCTTCCAAAATTTGAAGAGAAGAGAAAATAACCCAATGCATTTTATGAAGCCAACATCACCCCAATACCAAAGCCAGATAGAGATACTATAAGAAAAGAAAATTACATACCAATCTCTCTAATGACCATAGATGAAAAAATTTTCAAAAACAATACTTGCAAATAGAATCCAACAGCATATCAAAAGACTTATACACTATGACCAAGTGGGATTTCTTCCTGGTATGCAAGGAAATCAATTAACATAACACACCACATTAACAAATTGAAGGGGAAAAAAACCCCATGATCATCTCAACTGATGCAGAAAAGGCATTTGACAAAATCCAGTATCCTTTATTGATAAAAACACTTTGAAAGATAGGAATAGAAGGAAATTTCCTTAATATGATAAAGGGCATATATGAAAAACCACAGCCAACATCTTACTCACTGGGGAAAGGTTGAAAGCTTTCCCTCTAAGATCAGGAACAAGACAAGGATGCCCACTGTCATCATTGTTATTCAATATCATGCTGGAAGTTCTAGCTAGAGCAATTAGACAAGAAAAGTAAGACATCCAAATAGAAAAAGAGGAAGTGAAACTCTCACTTTGCAGATGACAGGATCCTGTATTTAGAAAATTCTGAAATGACTATGGCAAAGCTATTTGAGCTAATAAATGAGTCAGCAAAGTGGTAGGATACAAGAGCAACACACAAAAATCAATCATGTTTCTGTACACTAGTATTGAACAATATGAGGAGGAATTCAGGGAAAAAATTCCATTTACAATAGCAACAAAAAGTCTCAAATACCTAGAATCAATTTAACCAAAGAAGTACAGGACCTATATGCAGAGAATTACAAAACAATGCTAAAAGAAATCAGTGAAGCCCTAAACAAATGGGAAGACATTCCCTGTTCATGGATTGGAAGACTAAATATCTTGAAGATGTCAATCCAAACTGATTTGTAGATTCAATGCAATACCAATCACAATTTCAACAGCCTACTTTACAGAAATAGAAAATTTATTTGGAAGGGAAAATGCACACAAATAGCCAAAAGCATTCTAAAAAAGAAGAGCAATGTAGGAAGAATTTCACTGCCTGACCTTGAAACATATTACAAAGCTATAGTGGTCAAAGCAGCATGGTACTGGCATAAAGATAGACACATTGACCAGTGGAATAGAATTGAGAGTTCACAAATAAACCCTCATTTCTATGACAAACTGCTTTTCAACAACCTACCAAAACCTTGTTAACAGAACAAAACTGTCTCTTCAACAAATGGTGCTGGGAGAATTGAATATCTATAACCGAAAGAATGAAAGAGGACCCCTTTCACATGCCCTATACAAGAATCAAATCAAAATGGATCTAAGACCAAATATAAAAGCCAGGGCCATAAAACTATCAGAAGAAAGTGGGAAACATCTTAAAGATCTTGTGATAGGTGGAGTTTTCTTGGACCTTACACTCAAAGCATGAGCAACAAAAGGCAAAATAGATAAATGGGACCTCCTCAAAATTAAATACTTTTGCACCTCAAAGGACTTTGTCAGGAAGGTGATAAAGCAACAGACTCAAGGGGAGAAAATATTTGGAAATCACATATCCGATAAAAGTTTAATAACCAAGATATATGAAGAAATGCTACATCTCAACAATAAAAAGACAAGCAACCCAATTAAAAAATGGGCAGAAATTGAATAGTCATTTGTCTAAAAAAGAAATACAAATAGTGAAAAATAGATGGAAAATATTTCAATGTCACTAGTGATTAGGGAAATGCAAATCAAAACTGCAATTGAGCTATCATTTCATATCTATCAGAATGGCCACTATTAAAAAGACAAGGAACTACAAGTGCTGGAGAGGATGTGGAGAGAAAGGAACACTTATTCACTGTTGGTAGGAATGTAGAATGGTACAGACACTGTTGAGGACTGTTTGGCAGTTCCTAAAGAAGTTGAATATACATTTGCCACATGACTCAGGAATATCACTGCATATTGTATGATTCCATTTATATAAATGTAAATGTAAATCAATTTATAAAGATGAAATTAGATTAGTGGTTATGTATTAAAGAATATCAGGAAAACAATGAACAAGCAACATGAAAATCTTTAGTAAAGAGATAGAAATATTAACAGTAGAAACAGAACTACTGGAGTTGGACACCGTAATAATCAAAATGAAAAAATTCCCAGGAGGGTTTTAACAGCAATTTGAAGCAGGCAGAAGATGGCATCAGCAAACATGAAGAAAATAAAATGGAAGTGAGGCAGGCTGAGGAACAGAAAGAAAAAAGAATTATAAAAAGTGAAAATCACCTAAGACACCTCTGGGACACTATCAAGCATACCAATATATACATTATGGTAGTCCCAGAAAAAGAAAAAAGAGAGAACAGAGCAGAAGGAATTTTCAAAGAAATAATGACAGAGAACTTCCCAAATATAGCAGAAGATGTGCATACTCACATCCAAGAAGCCCAGCAAATACTAACTGGGATAAACATGAAGAGGAATACAGCCTGTCCTATATTGATCATTGCACTATCAAATACAAAGGACAAGGAGAGAGTCCTGAAAGCTGCAAAAGAAAAATGCTGTATTATGTACAAGGGAGTCCCGCTTAGATGGGACACAATTTTCTCATAAGAAACCAAGGAGGAAAGAATACAGTAATTTGAAATAATTAAAGTGATGAAAGAGAACAACTGCTTACCAAGAATTTTATATCCAGCAAGACTTTCTTTCAAAAATAAGGGGGATATTAAGACATTTCCCTATAAACAAAAGCTGAAAGAGTTCATCACCACTTGATCTGCCCTACAAGCAATGCTAAAAGGAGTTCTTCAGATTGAAAGGAAATGACACCACACTGTGATTCAAAGCAGCATAAAGAAACAAAAATCTGCAGTAAAGGTAACCATTTGGGTAATTATGAATGTCTTATTATTGTATTTTATTGTTTGGTATGTATCCCCACTTCTTACTTCCCACAGGTGCTAAAATAGAAATGCATAAAAGTACATGCAGTGTACAGAGATATAAATGCTAACAAGTGCTGAAAAATGTGTGGGGAAGGAGGGGAAATTTATATGTTTATGTTATTGTAGTCAAGTTGTTGTCAAACCAAATATGATTGTTATATATTTAGGATGTTACATTTTAACCCCATGTTAACCAGAAGGAATGTAAATGAAGAAATGTATCTGGACAGAAAAAAGAATGCACTCAATATAGTATAACATAAAAAATCAAATAAATATAAAATTACACATTAATAGAAGAATCAAGGGACAAAACCATATAAGACTTTTAAACTTTCCAGTCAAAATGCAGAGATTGGAAAAATGGATAAAAACCATAACCTAAAAATATGCTGTCTGTAAAAGACTCACCTTAAATTCAAAGATATAGGTAGATATAGATAGATTGGTAGTGAAAGGATGAAAATATATATATACCATGCTAGTAGTGACCTAAGGAGAGCTGGAATAGCTATAGTAATATCAGATAAAATGGACTTTACGTAAAAAACAGTTAAGAGGGACAAAATGGTCATTATGTACTGACAAAGAGGTCAATTGGGCTTAAGAACAATTTATTGGTTCATGGTTTTGAGGCCAGAAGAAATAGCAGGGATGACTTTCAAGCCAAAGACTCAAGTATTCTGGTGTTGTCTGTTGGCAATCCTTGGGGTTTCTAGACTTATATCTCTGTACCCTTTCACATGGCTACAACCTTTCCTTTCATCTGCTCTTCGAGTTTCCACTGATTTCTGGCTTCTCCACATGACCTTCTCCAACTTCTGGCTTCAGATTTCTTCTTTTGGTAAAGCCTTCAGTAATATGGATTGTAATCCAACCTTATTCAGTTGGGCCATTCCTTACGTAAAAGTAACATCTTCAAGAGATCCTATTTCCTAAGGGTTCACATTCACCAGAATGCGGATTAAGATTAAGAACATGTCTATGTTGGGGTGCATATTTCAACCTACCATAATATATATTACTGTTCTGCTAGATAAAATGCTTTGCTATATATGTGTACATAGATTGATATGATGATTTAATTAACTCAAGCATAAGAAAGCAATACACAGACATATATTTATTTATTTTATTAAACTTCTTTTAATAATTGGTAGAATATAAAATAGGCAAAAGATTGTCTACAAGCAGGGGTCCAACTGCTGCATCATAATCCTTCACGATAGACATATGTATAGGTATAGGCTCACCAAACCGGGAGACACACCAACATACCTGGCCCATCTCCGGCCAGAGTCCCAGATGGATACAATATAAATGCCTATATGCATATCTAGTTTTATAAGTCTATAATGACAATTAGAGTGAGAAACAAGAATAACATAATCAATCAAAAGGTTAAATCAATATTGAACAGAGTCACAAAATGACAGAAAAATAGAGCAAATCTTACATACAAATTCATCAACATCTAGCTCTTGACTGGGAAATCCCAAATCAGCAGCTGATACCAAAGTCTTCATTGAAAACACCTGAGCAGAGCACTCTCCCAGGGAGGGACTTCAACTGGCCTGACCAGGAGCTGTCCCTTTTATTGCATTCGTAATCAGTGAACTCGATACTGTAGATGCCAACTTGCGAGTACTGTGTCAATTCCCGAGGACTTGGCCAGCTTCCTCAGGAAGGAACACAGCACTCCCCAGGCAGTACATTCCAAGGTTTATGTGCCATTCCCAAGAAAATGGCCAGCCTTCCCAGGGAGGAACACAGCACTCCCCAGAATGCTCCCCATTTGTTCTTATTTGTTACAAAACATCCCCAATGTGCCCACTGTTCTAGTTCTCATCATTTTTCCTGAAATATGAAAAGTGCCGACTAGTAAGGTATTGGTTTGCTGATTAAC
The DNA here is from genome assembly GCA_029593785.1 of Cabassous unicinctus. Taxonomy (NCBI): domain Eukaryota; kingdom Metazoa; phylum Chordata; class Mammalia; order Cingulata; family Chlamyphoridae; genus Cabassous; species Cabassous unicinctus. The sequence goes on along the minus strand of JAQZBX010081579.1, from coordinate 8,058 downwards.
AAAGTTTCCTGCATGATGCTTCACTTTTAGGTCTGAACAATGCTCACTAAATTTTTCTGCAATACAATTACTCAAAATTTAGGGGAGAGGCTTTAAACTGGAAAGTGTAATGACAATGTTCAATTCCTTAAAATGTTTGATGGATGTATGAATACTTTATATAGTGTTGCTTTTATACATAATTTTAAGACTTACATTTTACAATGTAATATTCTACTCAATGTTAATTAAAAACAAACAAACTAGAAAACTTCTGGTAAGCTATCACTGTTCATGAGATAAAGATAATAACTCTTATAATGCCTCATCAGTCCCTGTGCCTCATCTGCCTCCCTGGGCTCTGCAGTTACACTGTCATCCTCAGTGTGCTTTTAGTTCAGGCACCTCACCAGATTCTCTCACTGTAGCGCCTTAGCACCCACCATTCCACTGTTTAGAATTCTCCCAAACCCGAGTCCTCTTCTGTCTGGCCAACTCTGAATCATCACTCAAGTATTAAAAAAAATATCTTAAAGTAGCTTTCTCCTACACTCACCTAATGCAAATATAATGTCACCACACTATTCTTCTGTACAAAACTATCCACACTCACAAATAAATTTCAATTCTTATTATGGCTTAAATTTCCTAAAAGTTCTTCCCCATGGTTATATTTTCATTTCTACCTTCTACCACTGGTTTCTTGTTAGGCCATAAAATGGCCCCCACCCCACTTTTTTCTACCCAGGTCTTTATGGATGCTGTTTCTGATATTGGAATTCTCTTCCCTCCAGTATGTGTTCCATGGTCTCTATTACTTCATTTAGGCTTCTGCTCAAATGTCATCCTTTCAGAAAACAAAACAAAACAAAACAAAACAAAAAATGTTCTTAACACCTCCTTTAATAATTTTCCTCTCCCTATCACCTTGTATCTCCATAATCGGCTTTGGCCCTCCATTATATTATTTATGTATTATTTGACATCATATTATATATTAATTTATTTATTTCTGTTTTCCTGGTCCTAGAACATCAACTCTTTGAGGGCAGGAATTTTGTCTGGCTTATAGCAACTGTGAAATTTCCAGCACATTTTAGTACTCAGTACAAAACTTTTTATATGAATGAATAGAGTGGGGTCTGCAGGGTAGGGAAGGATAATTGAACTTCATGATACTTTATGAAACAGAAGATAGTTATTGTTCACTCTGCATAGTTCATAAAACCTTAAGAGACTAGCAAGAAAATTTGACCTTGTTCCTCAATCCTTAAATCTGTTTATTTATGCTATTTTAGTTACTAGGGATGGAATATAACTTTGTAAGTGATAAAATTTTTCTTGAGAGAACTTAATTTGCCATTTCTTACCATTCAGTCCATTCTGATTAAGTTGTGTGGTAAGTAGCATAACACAACTAGGAAGTCTTTTCTAATTATTTCAGTATTTATCTTGCAATTAGAATATAGAGGCAGAGATGATAACATCTCCCCTTTCTGAGAAACACCTTTGTAATACCTTCTAAATAAAGAAGTATATAGAAAACTGCATACAAATGTTTTAGAATGAATATTTACACACATTATCTAACAAAACTTAATTTTACAAAGTCCAATATTTCCCCTATGTTTCCTCCTGATACAGATATAGGATTTTTTCCCTCAATACCTTTTAATAGAAATTTATTTATTTATTTACTTGTTTACTCATTCATTTTAGATTCATACCTATTCTTCCATGTAACTACCACCACAGTAATATATACAGTGTTTTCATGAACTAGGAAAGTTCATGGAGCCACGAATTTTCCTTTGCACCCTTTTCCAGTTATTTACTACTAGCCAACGGCAAATAATTTTCTCATTTCTTTCACTATGGATTAGTTTTGCCTCTTTTTGAACTTTATATGAATGGAATCATGCAATTTTTATCTTTTTTGTACAATGTATTTTGCTCAATATGTTGTTTTCAGGATTCATCTGAGGACTATTCTATCATATGAATATACCACCATTTCTTAGTCCATCCCCTTGATGGTGGATGTTGGGTTGGTTCCAAATGTTTGAGCTATCATGAATAAAGTTGCTGTGAAAATTTTTGTATAAGCATTTTATGGACAACGTTTTTCATTTCTACGGGGCAAATACTGAGGAAAGGAATGATTGGATCATGTGCCAAAGGGTTCCCAAAGAAAGAGTAAAATTGCCTCCTTCAACAGATGACATTTCAAATTACTCTACATCCTCACCAAAGCTTGGCATTTTCAGTCTTTTTAAGTTTACTCGTTTTAGTAGTTGAGGAATGATATCTCATTGTGCTTTAATTTGTATTTTCTTTGGTGACTAAAGATGTTGGGTATATTTCATGTGGTTATTAGCCATTTGTATTATCTTCTTTTAAATGTCTTGAAAGCCTTTGCCATTTTTATTGACTCATTTGTATTTATTACTGATTTATAGAAGGTATTTATATATTTTCAGTACAAGTTTTATGTTAGATATGTTTATTGAAAATACTTTCTTCCTGTTTGTCTTACCTTCATTTTCTTTTTTTTAAAATGTATTTTAAAAGATGTTTAGATTACATTAATATTACAGAAAAATTACAGGGATTCCCATGTTCCCCACCTCCCACACCTCCTATAACATCCCACATAAACATATTTCATTAGTGTGGCACACCACCTGCAATGGATATACACATCCTGGGGCTTTGCCACTAAGCATGGACCATAGTTCACATTGTAGACCACACTCTCTCCCACACAGTTCTGCATGTTATATGCTGATGTAAAATGGCCTATATCTGTCGTTGTAAAGTCACTCAGGATAATTCCCAAGTCCTGAAAGAGCCCCTGTATTACAACTGCTTTTCCCTTCCCTGCCCCAAAAGCATCCAGTGGCCACTGGCTCCACCTCACTGTTGTAATTTCTTCCATTGGTGATTAAAACTTTGTAATTTTGAAGTATTGGTTCGAATATCCAAAATTTTATGAAAATTTTACTCTGTTATGCTTTGCTCTAGGAAATTTATAATTTTATAGCTTTTTCTTTTAAAGATTAGTTTCATAATTCATTTGTAATTTTTTTAATGAGTTAAACAAGGCACTGAGTTGTACTTTTCTTCATGTATTTATCTAGTTTTTCAAGCACTATTTCATTCACTATTGAATTTCCTTAGCATTGTTGTCAAAAATCAATTGATTCTAATTCCAGCCTCACTATTTTATATTGTATATTTGTTTGCCTAAACTTATTCTGATATAACACGGAGTCACTATTGTCTCTTTACAGGATACCCTGGATTTAGGTATAAGTTCTCTGACTTCGTTCTTCTTTACTAAGATTGTGTTGTTGATTCTTATTTTTCTTTGCCTTTCTAAGTAAATTTTAGAATTAACTTGTTAAAGTCTACAATATGTTTATTGAGATTCTCTTTTTTCTTTGAGATAATGTTGAATCACTATGCCAATTTGGTAAAAATTAGCTTCTTAACAATATTGAGCCTTCCTGTCCATGATCATTGTATCTTTATCCATTTTGGGGGGTTTTTGAAATTTATTTAAACAATATGGAGTCGTTTTCAGTTTAGAGGGCCTTTATATGTTTTGTCATATGTTTTCTCAAGAACATCATGCTTTTGGATGTTATAATAAATGGACTTGCTGATGTTGCCATTTTCCAATTATTTGCTGCTACTACAAAGAAATTCAATTGATTTTTATAACTAACATTGTATACTGTGGCTCTTCTATATTCACTTTTTAGTTCTAATATCTGTTTTATAGATCTCTTGCTATTTCTTCTTAAATAATCATTTCATTTGATAATATGTACATTTTAATTTCATACCTTCCTATTATTATATTTCTCATTTCTAGGCTTCTTTGATCTATAAACTTCTCTATTTTATCAAATTTGGGACATTTTTGGTCAATATTTCAATATGTATTTCTCTCTCATTCAATTTTTCCTGTTCTTCTGAGATTCCAATTACATACTTTCTGGTCCAACAAATTTTCCATAAGTCATTGAGGTTCTTGTTCAACTTTTATCATTATTTTTTCCTGTATAATATATTGGATGTGGTAGCCAGTTTTCTATGATGACCCTCAGAATTCCTGCTCCTTGATATACATGCTCTTTACATTTCTCTCCCCTTGAGTGTGGACATAACCTGTGAGTATAACTAGATATTACTCATGTGATTAGATTATGCTATATAACATAGAGGAAAGAATTTTGCAGATGTGATTAAAGTCCCTAATCAGTTGATTTTAAGTTAATAAAAAAGAATATTATTCTGGGTGTCTCTGATATAATCAGGTGGGAATTTAAAGGAAGATCTAGAGACCTGAGAGAGAAAAAGTCATAGAGACAATGCAATAGATATGCTTTCCTAAGAAGGAAACTCTCACATTGTGGAGAAGGTCATGTGTCGAAGAACTGCAAAAGGTATATCAAAGCTGAGAAGACTTCTGGCTGATGGCCAGCAAGAAAATAGGGATCTCATTCATACAACATCAAAGTATTGAATTCTGCCAATAAATCATAAGTTTAGTGTAGCCTTAATCAGCACCTTGATTTTATCCAGCTAAACCATATTCAGTCTCCTGCCCAATGGAAAACAATGAAATAATAAAATTTTATTGTTTTAAATAGATAAATTTGTGATCATTTGTTATGCAGCATTTAAATGCTAATACATTGGGTAATAGTATTAATCTGTCCTCAGGTTAGCTGACCCTTTCTTTTGCCATCTTTGATATGCAATTAAACCACTAAGAAATTTAAAAAAATTTTTTTTTGATATTGTGTCCTTCAGTTTTAGAATTTCCATGCTGAGATATCCCATCTGTTACCTCATTATGATCATTGAATCTTTGAATATATTTTAAATGACAAAGTCTTTGTGTGCTAATTATGATGTCTAGTTTATTATTGGATCTATACTTTTTCCTCTTGACAATTGTTCACATCTACTGTTTCTTTGCCTTTTGTTAATTTAAAATTGTATAATTGACATTATAATTTATGTATTTTAGAAGCTGTATTCCATGATTTATTAGAACTCAGCAAAATTGTAGGAGACAAAATAAAAATACAAAAGTCAATTGTATTTCTGTACAGTAACAATAACAATCAATCAATAATGAAATTTTAAAAACTTATAATAGCTACAAAAAATAAAATAGTTTGAAATAAATTGTTAAAAATGTAGTGAGAAATGAATACTCTGAAAAGTATAGAAAAAAATCCTTGAAAGAAATTACAGAAGACTTATAAAAATAGAAATATATTCCAAGTTCATGAATAGAAAGATTTAGGATAGTTTAAATGGCAATAATCTCCAATTGACTTACAGGCTAATTGTAATCACTGTCAAATTTCCATCTGGCTTCTTTGCAGACATTAACAACTGACCTGATCATTCATATGGAAATAGAAGGGAACAGAATACCAGACACATCTTGAAAAAAATGTACAATACGGGAGAATTCACACTTCTTGATTTCAAAACTATAGGATTTAAGATAATGTGATATTGACAATTAGTTTTCTGGCTGCCAAAGCAAATACATGCAATGAGTTGGCTTAAATAATGGGAATTTATTAGCCCATGTTTTTGATGCTAGGAGAAATTCAAACTCAGGAAAGGCAATGCTTTCTCCCACAAGACTGGTTTTCTGGGACTGGCTGCAGCAATACTTGGTCCTTGGATTTTCTGTTGTATGGCTATGCCCACGGTGACCTCTCTTGGCCTTTCCCTTTTCTTCTTGGTTCTGTTGATTTCCAGCTTCTGGCTGCTTCCTTTCTGTGACGTTTATATGGCCTTCTGTAAAGGATTAAGACCCATCCTGATTAAGCTGGGCTACAACTTAACTGAAGTAACCTCATTAAAAGATCTCATTTATAAGCATTCACACCTCCAGAAATGAATTAAGCTTAAGAACATGTTTTTTTCTAGTGTCCACAGCTCCAAGTCACCACAACCAAGAATAACCAGAACATCTTGAAAATGATGTACAAAATTGGAGACTTCACACTTCTTGATTTAAAACTTACTACAAAATTATAAGAATTAAGACAATGTGTTAATGCCATAAAGATAGACATTTAGATCAATGGAATAGAATTGAGATTCTAAAAATAAAACTTCACTGGATTTTGAACAAGAGTGCCAAAACAATTCAAAATGGAAAATGAATGGTCCTTTCAAAAATGGGGCTGGAAGAACCAAATATCCACATACAAAATAATAAACTTGGACTCCTACCGCAGACCACATTCATGAATTAAATTAAAATGAATCAAAGAACTATGTGTTAATACTATAAAACCTTTAAAGGAAAATATAAGGGTAAATGTTCATGACCTTGGATGTGCATTGTTTCTTAGATATGACACTTAAAGCACAGGTAATAAAAGAAAAAATATATAATTGGTACTTCATCAAACTTAAAACCTCTAAGCTGTTGTGCTTCAAAGGGCACAAGTCAAAGAGCATCATCAGTAAACTGAAAAAAAAACAATACACAGAATGGAAGAAAATATTTGTAAATCAGATATCTGATAAAGGACTTGTATGAGAGAATATTTAAAGAACTCTTACAACCCAATAATAAAAGGACAAATAACACAACTAAAAATGGGCAAAGTATGTGAAGATATACAAATAATCAATAAGCACATTAAAAGATGCTCATTACCATAAACCATTCAGAAAATGCAAATCAAATCTGCACTGAGATACCATTTCACCCCCACTAGGATGGTTATAATTAAGAAGACAAGTGTTGATGACATAGTCAAGAAATTGAACCCATTATACCCTGCTTGAACGAAGGTAAAATGGCATAACCACTTTGGTAGTTTGGCACTACCTCAAAAGGCTAAACCTGGATTTAGATATGACCAGTTATTTCACTCTCAAGAGAAATGAAACCACATATCTACACAAAAACTTGTATATGAAAATTCATGGCAGAATTATCCAGAAATGCCAAAGTTGTAAACAACCCATGTCCATCAACTGAAGAATGAATAAATAAATTGTAGTATATTCATATACTGGAATATTCAGCAGCTATGAGATGAATGAACTGCTGCATGGTAACACATGGATGAACCTGGAAATCATTGTGCTACATGAAAGGAGCCAGACTAGAAAGACCACATATTGTATGATTGTATTTTTATGAAATGTCCAGAAAAATCAAATCTATAGAGACAAAAATTCAAAAAATGTTTTCTATAACCAAGCATACTTGGAGGAATTGTACGTAACTGCTAATGGGGGGGGGGGCAGTTGCTAAAAATGTTCTAAAATAGATTATGATGATGGCTGCAAAAGTTTGTGAATATATTAAATACCACCTTTAAGTGGGTGAATTGTAATATGTGCATTATATCTTTATAAAGCATTATAAAATAAAGTGAATTTCACACACAAACTTGACAGATTTCATCTGATGGGATTTATAAAGAATATAAGTCAAGATGCAAAATGCTAGGAAAATTTACAAAGTGTAATTTATTAGATCAATTACTGAATGTAACCCCAAAAGTCCTGAAATAATAGAGTTCTTAATTTCCACAGAAACAGAAGGAAATGAAAAACAAACAAAAAAATCACATGAATAATACCATAAAAAGAAGAGAAAGGGAGAAGAGAAAGTTCCACTAGAAAACCGTTAAAGTTCCTTAAAGATATTAGTCACAAAGGTTGAATACATTATTCAAATTTTATAATATTTTGGGTTATTTCATATGTAATCAAATACTAAATTATATTAGAAGTTTAAATTGATTATTAACAATGATAAAGAACAGTGAGCAAAGCATTCAAATTAAGAACTTGTGAAATGGAAGAATAGCATACAACAAAAATTATAAATGATGAAAATGAAAAATAATAAGCACAGATAATAATGCTACCAAATATAACAATACAAGCCTAAGAAGTGGAAATGCTTATTACTTGGAAAGATAAATAACATTGACAAACTTCTAGCAAGACTGGTCAAAATAACACAGAAATATCAAGAGAGGAAAGACAAAAATAAACAATATCTCAATA